>CAJVPQ010000640.1:0-24944 GCA_910591825.1 Funneliformis caledonium
TATATAAATTAGAACACTAGTACTTACAGAGAAATACATTTTTCTGTTTCACAACTCATCAAAGGTTAAACCTCTTTCATTAGACTTCTGAAGAAAATCAACATAATGTTTATCACTGTCTAATTTTTCTTTAAAACGTTCTTTCATCTGTTATTTAGATAACTGTTTATACTTGTAAAATATTTTGTAAGCAAGCTTTTAATTATGTCCTGTAATACAAATATAATTATAAGTAAACATTTAAAGAAATATTATAAATTATTTATATTTATTTACATGGTAAAAATCTTCATCTTTCTTAACTTTGCTTTTTCCTTTATCTTTCGTCTCAATTTTGAAAAAGATCTTCTCGTAGTAATCATTTAACAATGACAATATTATTGATATTTTATTGTTCTAATTGTTTATCTTCTCCTCTAGTTTTCTTGATTTACAATTAATTCGTTTAGTTTTGTTGAATTGCTTTAACAGATTTAATTATTTTTGTTAATTCTCATGTATAATCAGCTAATAAATTAGAATTAATTTAATATCATATTAATAAACGCAAGATATATGTTGATGTAAATTCTTTTTGATCTTCAACAGATTTTTTAGAACTTTGAGATACTCTGAAGCTCGTCTTAGACATTTTAGATGTTATTCAATGTGTAAAATGAGGTATTACTATATCAGATAAAAGCATTATTGATGTTTCTTCTATTTATGTGATAAATAAATACATTGAAGGTTAGTTAAAACAAGTAACAATAATAAAAAATATAATTTGCCATTGCTAATTGAGTCATTTCTTAACATACTTTAGTAGTATTACTTAAACTTGTCTGAAAGATGAAATCATTATTTGAAAACAAGTCGATCTTTGGAATTTTTGTTTTCCTAGTATTTGATCGTGATCTGTTAAGGGATTTCTCAGATTTTCTAGTATTTGATCATGATCTGTTAACAGATTCCTCAGTAACTCCAGTATTAGTATCAGTAGAATTCAGGCATTCTTTTGATGTTACATTTAATTTTAAAAATTAGTATGCTTAATTTATTTTAATAAACAAAAAAGTTTTCTTCATACCTTTATTTTTCAGAATCTAAAAGAAAGTATAACAAGTTAACAAACATAAAAATAAATCAACCAAACATAATTAATAAACAATATATAATTACTTTTTTGTTTACCATTATTGATCTTATTTTTAGACATTTTAAGTTGTTGTAGTTAATAGTACTCATTATGGTAAATATGATAGGTGAAAAAAAAGAGTAAAAAAGATGTTAGATATTGGTGTTTCTTGATTTTTTTTATTTTTATATTTTTAGATGATGTAATTAATCTCGTTGATTAATTTAATGATGAGGGCGTGAATTGATCATTAATCAATTCAATTCAATTTAAACATCATGATGTTTCAAAATCCTTAAATTCATCACATTAATTTAACTTAGTAGTTAAATCTATATCTTATTTTATTAAAAAAATGCCAAGTTATACATGTTTATCTTGTGAAAGAGAGTTTAGTTATCATACTTCACTACAAAATCACGTAAAGGTTCATAATAATGCAGTAGTTAATAGAGCTTTACAAAAAATTTCTAAAGAAGTAGAACAGGTCCGTGAACAACTAGAAAAAAGGAGGAGTTGAGTTATGATGAGCAATTAGAAGAAGAGAAGGAATTGAGTTATGACGAACAACTAGAAGAAGAGGAGGAGTTTAATTACGAAGAACAACTTGAAGAAGAGGAGTTGAGTTATGACAAACAACTTGAAGAAGAGAAGGAGTTTAATTACGAAGAACAACTTGAAAAAGAGGAGTTGAGTTATGACAAACAACTTGAAGAAGAGGAGGGGTTTAATTACGAAGAACAACTTGAAGAAAAGGTGAGAGGTTAATGTGTTACATAGTTATTTGATATGATATTATATTCATATCTATATATAGCAGATGATTAATAATGACGAAATTGAGTATTTATTGCTTTTCGTTAAAATAAGTCCAATTTTTGAGTCTCTTAATATTAGTAATTCAACAACAGACATACTAGAATTTTTAAGAAATGAATTTAGAGATTTTATGGAATTACTTACTAAATGAAATTTATTGGATGCATATGGCAGCAATATACTTAAATTTTCAAAAAAGATTTGTTACAATAATGTAATTTTACTAACGTCTGTAAAAAAGGACTATCAGTTGTTAAATCAGATAAATGTATCAGATACTTCTTTTAAAAAGATCCCTATTATAGTATATAAAGAGGAAACATATTACCTTTATTATCATCAAATTTTTGATGCTATAAAGGAGTTGCTAAGCAATTAAATATATTTCATCATTGTAAATTTAAATTTGAGCCATTGAATCACAAAGGTCAGAGAATTTATCATGAATAGTATAATAGAAAGTGGTGGAAAAGAATACAAAATTCGATTCCTGATAAAGTAAAGTCTTGTTAATAATCATGTATTCTGATGCGATAACATGCGATCAATTAGACAAAACTAACCAACATCCCATTTATTTAACCTTGGGAAATATACCTAGCTAGATTAGAAATAAATCTAATATAAAAGTTCTTTTGGGATATCTTCTGCAATTGAAGGCAAAAACCAACTTTGAAAAAAAATCTAAGGGCTTTCAATTGGCTAAATGTGTTTTTTATCAATATGCTTTAAGTATATTAACATACCTGATATTTAATTATAAAGCTAATGGGATTGACCTTAAAATGGATAACAATGAATTACTATGGTATTATCTGTTTATTTCTGTGATGCTAGAAGATCTTCCAGAAAATGCTACGGTAACTCTAACGTATAATTCTGTCAATTGTAAATACCTGTATCATCATCAGTGTTTAATAGAAGTGAAAACCTGAATAATATAAAATTGAAAAATGAACGAATTATTCTGAAAACACCAGAAGGTATGAAGAGTATTGTTGAATAAGATTTTGCACAATAATACTCTTTATATAATATGAAAAACATCTTCTAAAAATACCCATACATATCACATAATCAATAAAAAGAATTAATTATGATGATTTCTTAATAATATTTATTTACTTAATTATTTAAACATTTATTCAGCAATAATTCCTGACTATATGTATCATTTTGACTTGGGCTTGTTTAATTACCAAGTGAATTATACAAGAGAATTGCTAATGAATTACTATGGTAAAGTAGCAGTTGACAAATTTGATAATCACCTAGCTGAAATTTTAAGATTTTCTAGACTCAAGTTATTTAAAAATGGGTTGAAAAATATTAAGCAGTTTATGGCAGATGATTTTCAGAATATGATAAAGGTGTTTCTTTTCATCATTGAAGGATTAATCAAAAGCAGCATAAAAAATCGGTAAGCAAAAATTAAGCTAAAAAGGCTGATAAACTATTAGTTAGCGTATACTATAGCTAAAATAAGATGTACTTATACAGTCGACAGGAACATTTTTTGAAATCAGAGTTGTATATTTTTGAGATATGATAGATTAATGAGTTTTTAAAGTTATGGTACTAAAGTTTAATTATTAATGTAATGAATTAATTGTATTTGTAGGAATTAATTACAAGTTAGACAACATCATTTGTAAAACTCTTTAAATCATATTTTCCATTAGAACTTCGATTACTAAAGCTATACAACTGGTGTTATTATATTATTACAGCAATTAAAGAACATAGGACGATTAACAGTTTTACAATGGAAATATACGAATCTTTGCATAAAGATTTTATTAAAAAACTATATAAAGCCAGTAACAAGTGTAATGTAATAGATCAAATGATTAAAATAATTAGTATCTATTTTACTTATTGTTTTAACGATTATATATGTTAAATTGCTATTATTTTTTATAGGTTTATTGTAACTTGATAGTTAAATACTTGTCACATTAACATATAGCTGTTAACTGACACTAATAAAAAATTACAATAAATAACCTTTTAGACACGTTTTTTTAAAATATTTTGACGAATTTTTAATAATTACAAGTTAATTAATGATTTGGCCGATGAAGCTTTAATGGCTTTTGAACACTTTTTACTAGCGTTAAACAAATTTTTTGATTTGTGCGAAGGCTTAACTGATGCAATTAATTATAAAATTAGCTGGTATAGTTATACTAATGCTATTCCTAGTGGAGATTATATTAGAGTAAAAAGCAAATATTACAATGAACTGTTATTTAGTGATGTATCGATCAATATGAGCAAAGAAGAAACTGAAGACTATAATACGGATGAAGGTTCATATTTTGGTAAGATACAGTTGATAATACTAGTAATTTTATATTAACAATAATGTCAATTATCAATGTATTTTATGTATTTAGGTTTTTATGTTAATTAATGTTGAAATGGAAGATTATTTATCTTTTGACCTTGCCTTGTACGATAGTATAATTTTTGTTATAAATATGATCTAAGATATTTATACAAATACGATTGCCTCTTATTGCAGATTACAAATACATATAACGTTATACCTGTAGAGTTAATCATTGAATTAGTGCATATAATTTAACGTGTTGAATGACCAAATGAATATTTTGTAAATGTATACATGTTTTAATTTGTGAAAATAAAGTTTAAATTTAAATTTTTAATTTTTTGACAAGTTACAGTATGTGTTTGTATATGCCATTGCACAATAGTATACAATGTGATAAACAACTGATAGTGTTGAAAAACATGTATAACAATGATATGTGTTGATAAACTTTAGTATACAGCGTTATGTAATATTATGTATTGTGTTAAACTATGGGTTAGTATTGATTAACACATATATTGGTGTAGGTTGATGTCTTCAAAATTTCCTAATGTAAGTTGTAAAATATCTTAAAGTCAAATAATAATTGATTCAAAATCATTTTTTAGATTAATAAAATATGAGTTATCACTTAATCATAATAATTAGTAATATTAAAAATTTTGAAAAAATTATTCATTACTATTTATTTATTATAATTTATCTTTATGAAGGATTAATCAAAGAAAGAAGATTTTTATCATATATTATCATATTAAAATTTAGATTTTTATCAGCTTTATCACTAAGTCTAAAATATATTTGTAAATATAAATTATTATTAATTAAAATTCTTTTTATATATTCAGTTATTAATATAATATAGATAAAGTTAGATAATTAGTATAGTTAGTATAATCTAGTATAGTTAAGTACAGTTAGTATACATAATAATTAATATAAAATTTAGTAAAATATAATACAAATATAGGGTCAAAAGTTACCTAATATATATAAATTTTTAACCTTAAGTATAAGTATCTTTAAAAGGTGTTAAGGTTAATAGTATTTTTATATTCTTAATAGAAATACTATTATCTGTAATAGAAGTTAATTATGTAATAATTATAATCTTTAAATATTTATATAGAATTTTATTGAATAAATTTAAAGAATTTTTAAAATAAATTATGTATTAAAAGTTATATATCTTTATAATAAAATTTTATTTTTAATTAGATTGTTTAAAATATATTATTTTTATTATAAATTATTAAAAAATTTTTATAAAAATTATAAAATAAAGTTACATAAAAAAATTTATAATAATAAATAATGAAAAGAGATTCATCAGAAGTTTGATATAGGTTTGAAAACTTTTGTAAAAAAAATTATTTATAAAGTTAAATATAAATTATACAAATTAAAAAGCATTTATTGCATAATTATTATTTAATATATTGTAGTAAATTTTCAAATTAGAATGTCTTTGTTTATCAATTATAAAAAAAGAGTAAATATTTAAATTAATAGTTTTTTACAAGAAGTTATAAAGTTGATAGAGCCAATTGAAATTATAACCTGACATTTATTAGTTGCTTAAAAAATTAAAAGGATAAACATTGGTATAATATATTTTAATGGTATAAATTTTTTATAAGTTTATTTATAAAAATCATATTACATGCTACAATAAAATTTATAAGTTTAAACTAAGTTTTTATATTAGTATTAATTGAATCTTTCAAATAATTATCAACTTAATTATAGTATTATAAATTATTATATAACTTTTATTTTATAATAATTTTGTAATTACTTTGACTTCAAATACTATAAAACATTTTTCTAATTATAATTATTTAAATTAAGTAATGATTTAATATCTAAATCCTATAAAATATCTTTTACATTTGCTTTAAATACAATCATACCTCTATATAGTTATGCAGTTGGACACATACTTTTGATATGCTTATATTTAAATGTAACTATGTAAAGAATCTCTCTATATAGTCAATCCTTATAAAAATTATATAAATTGTGACTATATAGAGATTTTAGTATATTATCACAAAATAAAATTAACAATAAAGTTTTATTATTGATTTAAATATAAAAATTTATTTGTATTATTAACACAAAATATTACATATTAGTTGGCATAAAAAAATTTGTAATATCTTTTTGTGTTTTAATTTCAATGAATTTTTGCTGCATAATTCCCTTATATTTTCTAAAAATTTTTATTTCTTTTATATCAAATTCCTCACTTTCCTACTCTTCAAAATATTGCATCCATGTTTTAAGACTATTAAGACCTTCTTGTATTGATATTACTGAATGTTTTTCATCAGATTCATTATCATTTAATTCAACTTTCTTGTACTCTTCATCCAAAATTAATTGTATAATTTCAGTATCAGTCAATGATTGTTCTGTTGGAACTGTTAAATATATAATCTCTAAATACTGATTCATTTTTCCTAAGGACTTATTTGAAATAGTTTTAATAGATAAAACTTGATGTAAAAGAAATTCAATTCCCTCTTGATCTTTTTGACCTGCCCTTTCCTATACAACTAAAGCTTATTGAATATCATCATCATTATTAATAATTGGTAAAATTTCTATTTTTCGCTAACAATTAATAATTGTTTCTGCTTTTACTGAATTCTAAGCCTGTACAATGTATTCCATAGCTTCTTTAACATTAATTTTATTGCTGTATTTAATTTTAGAATTATTAAAACGTAATGCAAGTGAGCCAGAGATTTCGATCTATAGGCTTTATTTTTTTAATCATGTTTTATAGACTGCGTATATTGCTTCTAGAAACTTTACTGGTCACAAAAGCCAATTGAATAACTGATTAACTAATCACCAGATTGATCTATGGTGACGGTTGGTTGATTTCTTATTGTCCGGAGCGTAGCTTAACGATTTTGTGGTAACCCATGAAAATTTCCTTCTTTCCATCCGCTGACGTCACCTCATTAATTATCCTCTGATTCCTTTTTTTTATTATGTATCACTTTTTACTGATAATCTATATTTTTTTTTTTGTACCAGATTTTTGTGAGACAAAAATTTAAAGAAAAATCAATCAAAATTAAATAACGCGACGGACTTCAACGGTTTCCGTTTTCCTAGTATATATCAATCTTCCGGTTCAGTTCTGTAAAAAATCTCTTTCTTTTTCGGACAACCTGTGAAACCATTATTTGCACAAAACATGACCAATTACTCTATTACTCCCTCCACCTTCACCTCTCCTGCAACTAATAAATTAGATAACGCGAGTGAACGTACTGCTTTTTCGCCGTTACTTTTTAACGTGTGCATCACTATTTCCATTTTATTCAGAAAGATAATTAATGATTTGAGTTATCGGTTATTCCTGGCAGAGTTACCCAAGACAAGAAATTCTGCCTCTGTGTACAGATTTGTGATAGCACATGGAGATGTCCGACTTTGGGAAATCGAGAAGGTTGGCCGGGCCGAATTCTACAAAGGATTGACAGAATACCCTGATTTATCAAAGGGTTTTGGTTTGGGAAGTCAAGAATAATTTAAATGATGGTTCAAAATTAAGCGATGGGAAAGGTCAACTAGTAAAATACAGTGCACCGGAATAAAATTCAATATAAAAACTTCTGCAATATAAAATTAATCCATTTATGAAAATGAAAATTATTTATTTGGCTTTATTTTTTGTCGATCAATTTTATATCAAAGTAGGAAAACCTAAAAACTTCATGAGCGGTGTCCATGGTTAGTGGATTGGATTGACCATCAAATAGTCCAGATCTCAACCATATCAAAACTTTATGAAGTAACGTGTGGAAATGGAGGTTTACAAATTGATAGTTAAAAAAAATCAAATTACTGTAGACATTATTATAAAAAAGAGTGGGAAGAAATCGAACCTGAAATTCTACTTAATTTGACTCGTAGCATGCCAATAATATTAAAACAAGTAATTGAGCGTAACTGTGATAAGCTATTATTTACTTAGCTTAGATTTATTTTTCGTCACGTAATAAGGATTGTAATTTTAAATTTTCATGTATTTTTGAATTATTAATAAATAAAACATAATTCCGATTACTTTTTTCGCGCACTGTATGCCAGGAAAAATATGAGAATCCAATTTGTATTAAATGATTTTAATAACCTAAAAGTGAAGTTCGAGGAAAGTTGCATTAATGAATGGAATGAAAAAGCGGCCTCACTTATCGCCGGCATAATTGTTCGTTATTGAATGACCTGTCGATGAAAGCTTCTGGCGAAAAAAAAGAATCTCAAAATAAACGATGAAACTTATATGTATAGGAATAAGCCATCAATTTTTTCTGAAAGGATCCCTGGCTTTAATAACTGATTTTGCAGGGTAACCCCTGTAATCATGGATTTCTGGTAGTTATAATAGATGATTACACAATTTTTCAAATAATTCTGGATCTACAGTATTATCGTGCGTGAAGAAGATACATGCCCGTGGTTACACACATGGAGATGTTGCCATACGAAATGTTATACAGAGAAATGGCCATTTCTATCTTATTGATTTTTGGCCCTGCAACTTCACTCCGATCCATGTCAACCAATTATTCAGGACTACGACGGATTGTGTCAAATCATTGGAATCATCAAGTTTGGAAAGAAAATGACGTTTTCAGAGTTAATAGATAAGTTGAAGGGAGAGCTAAAACTACTTGTTTCGTCTGTTAAGGATGCGAGTAAGTGGAAAATAACTGATGAAAAGAAGTGGTTAGAAAAGTTTAGTGCTAAAGTTAAACAATTTTATGAGAGAGATCATAACTCGTCTAGGAAGGCGTTGCTGGATATAACAGAAAATATGTAAATTCGTGTAAACTTACATGAGAATGTGATCGGAGAGCTACAGCGTAGAAATGCGTGTAACATATGGGTTGATTGCTAGGAAAATCAGGTTCCGGGAATTTTTTAACAAAATTGAGATTTTTATTGCATTTTAGTTTTTGATATTATTAGATTAAAATGTATTAAGCTCTTAATTTAAGTCAAAAATTTCTCGGAACCTGATTTTCCTAGAAACCCTCCCATATTACGGATCTTAGTTATTTTGGATTTACCGTTTTATCATTTTAGATTTGCGTTGCTGATTGTAGATCATGGAATTTAAATTCCGTTATTTATAATAGATGTGTCAATCACTTAGCAGCGTAAAATTTCTGTACATTTATTATATCAAAAATACTATGTTTCATCTATTTTTAAAGAACTCATTATAAAAGATTATGCTAAATAAATTTCTTTATAAATAAATTAGTTGTGCAAATATAATTACTGATTAAAATACATCACATGCACTTTAAATAACTATCTCGGGAATTCAGACTATAAAAAACTAGTTATATTTAAATTTTTATTTGTTACCTTATTTCATTTTCACAGAAACCATTTAAATTAAAAGTAAATTAGAGGTATCAATTAATTTGTGTTAGCTATCACAAAATTTCAACCCGGCTTATAAAAGAGGAAAGGAGTGAATGATTGATCTTTCATATGAATTTCCCTATTCACAGAATAAGTAAATTCATAATAGTAAATAATAGTAAAAGTTTTTCTTTGAAAGAAATTTGATGAATTAGTATCACATGACAGACACGAGTTTGTATTGAAAATTTTTTATGAAAAATACCGTTATGTTGTGGCAAATGCGCCTAGAAACAATCATAAAGATCTCTTTGGTAGCCTAGTGGATGAGGAAAAAAGTCTCTTGGAAGGTGAAAAAATATTTTGCAAAGAAAAATTCATCTATATTTTTGAATTTGACAATACACTTTATAAAATCGGTATACCAGTAAAATGTAATAAATGTAACTCTATAAGATATTCGGATAGATTTTGTGAAAATTGTATAGGATTGTATTTACAAGGTCTTCATGAAAGTTGGACATCGGGGAATAAAATTGTTGATGAATTTATCCGACGATGTCAAAAGATCTCATCGTTACCATGTTTCATTATGGAATGGATTCCATTTGAACAATTTACCGACGTACGAACCTTAACAAGTGGTGGATTTAGTACAATTTACATTGCTACATGGAAAAGAGGGTGGATCGAAGATTATAATGAAAAAACAAGAGAAGTTACTTACGTTGGAATTCGGGAAGTGTTGTTAAAATCATTAAATAATTCTTCTAATGAATTGGGATCTAAATTTTTTGATCAGGTTTGTTAGTGTAACAATAAAAATAGTATCCTCATCATATCACGGTTATTGTTATAATGTGAAAATATACGTGTTTTCATGGTTAGTTAATCAATTCATTTATTTATTTTTTTTACATGAATTTAGGCATTGAATCTCTGTAAAGTCAGAAATATCCCATTCTATGGCATGACAAAACTTCCACATAATGGAAATTATGCAATGGTGTTAGCACATATTAAAGAAGGAAATTTAAGAGATTATTTAAAAAAGAATCCAAATTTAAATTTAGATGAAAGAAATTCAATGTTTCTAAGGTTATGCGAATCAGTAATTGCTATACACAAAAAAAATCTAGTACATGGTGATTTACATAGCGGAAATATATTGGTACAAAGAAAATGTTGTATTGTCACAGATCTCGGATTATGTGGGCCAGTTGACGATAAATCATTTAACAAAGTATACGGAATCATACCGTACATTGCACCTGAGGTACTTCGAAAGTCGACCAAGAAGACAAAAGAATCGGATATTTATAGTATCGGAATGTTGATGTGGGAGATATTTTCCGGCTATCCACCATTTGATGATAGGGCACATGACTTTAATTTGGTTGTAGATATATGTGAAAAAGGGTTGAGACCGCCTATTTTGCCAAATTTGCCGGATGATCATGCATGGATTATGCAAAGATGTTGGGATGGCGACCCATCTAAAAGACCAAATATTGAACAGCTCTACTATCTCTATATAAATCCGTATATCGGTAGTAATAGCAATAATTCGCAGCCGAGGCGAGAGAGACATCCATTGGCATATCACATAAGCAGAATATTAGATGATGTTACTGGCCTTGATATTACTTTACCAACTGAAGGCGTCAATTCAAAAAAAGGTGAATATTAACTAAAAAGTTTCTATTATTGTTGATTTTGTTACTAATTATTTTTTAAAAGATACAAATAAAGGAAAGAATCCGGAAAAGAATGATGATGAAGTTGAAGGTAAATATAGCAACTATGATATATTTATAACAATTCCATTCATTCATTCATTTTTTTTTAAATAGAAATTATGACACTGGAGAATTTGTCGTTGAATGAACAAAAAAGTTCTATAAAAGCAAAAAATAGTCAAATGAATTCAGGCGGCGTTTGTATAAACTGTGGTCAAACAAGTAGAAGCAATACCTGGTGTAAATTATGTGATCCAGAGATATATACTCAAGGCTGGTCAAGCGGTAATAAAGTAATTGACGATCTTATTAAGGAAACCATACGCTCCGCAAGTAATTGGCATGATCCTTTCCTTGAATGGATTCCTCATAATAGACTTGCTAACTTCAAGAAAATTGGAGAAGGAGGTTTTGGTGTTGTTTATTCCGCTGAATGGTTGGATGGTAATAGAGATTGGGAATTTCTTGAGAAGAAACGACGACCATGTTTAGTAGCAGTAAAGCAGCTAAAAGGTGCACAATTCTTACCAAGTGAATTTTTTAAAGAGGTAAACTGATAATTGATTATTGTTAAAATAAATACCATAAAATATTCTCATAGTTCTTATCAAAACCTAGATCAGGACAAATTATATTTGTCAATCAACAACATCAACAACCATAGAAGGCACAGGACGGCAGCAAATTGTACGCTTATATGGTATCACAAAAGATCCGGAAACCAAAGACTACATGATGGTTATGGAATATCTAGATGGTGGAGATTTTAGAAGCAAACTTGAAACCACTTTTAAAAATTACGGATGGAAAGAAAAGATAGAATTGTTGTGGTTTTTGGCATCTGGCCTAGATAGCATTCATAGTGAAGGGTATACGCATCGTGATTTACATGGTGGTAATATTTTGTTCAGAAGCAGAAATGATTATCCGTGCATTTCGGATTTTGGACTATCGAATAATGACCGTTTAAACAGTAAACTTTACGGAATTTTGTCTTACATTGCGCCCGAAATTCTGGATGGCGAACCATTTTCGCCGGCTGCTGACATTTATAGTTTTGGTATTATAATGACAGAATTGGCGACTGGTAAGCTTGCATTTCACGATAGATCACATGATAAGGATTTAGCTATTAAAATATGCGATGGATTAAGACCGGATATTGGAAAAGGAACGCCGCAATTCTATATTAATCTGGCTAAGGAGTGTCTTAGTGGCAATCCATTAAGGCGCCCGACAGCGAGTACACTTGTGAAGTTTCTGGATTTTTGTGACAGAGCATTTAGTAAGGGCAATTATATACGTTACGCGGCTGAAAAACGGTTTTTAAGTGAATACATTAAAAAAACATTTGAAGATGCAGACAAGGTTCCAGTTGAACTATCCGAACCAACAGAGATTCACCCAAAAGCTGTTTACTTTAGCAGTCAATTAGAATACAAAGGACTTCCTAAATCAAGAAATTCAAAGCCATTTTTCATGGGTAGACTTTTTGAATTGTTGATTATTTTTTTAAAAATTTGCATATTTTGATTATTACTTTCAATGATGATGACACATTTTATTAATTTGAAATTTCTCTCCCTATAAGACTCCGGTCTAACTGATTTAGAGGTTCCCAATATTTAGGCACGAAACAACGTAAAACACAATTTTATTAATAAAATTATAAAGTTGATTATATGCCATCGTAATTGTTTCTCGGATTTCCGATTATGCAACTGTCTCATACCACGTGGCTACCGTATTGGTAATTTTAGGTTATCCAATTTGATCGACCTAATAAATGGTTTGATTTCGTTTTATTATTAAAGATTTAGGAAGGTTTAGATTGGAAAATAGAAAATAACGAAACTTTATATACGCACTATAAGTAATTATGTTTCTTTATAAAAAGGTACATCGCGAACAATTCAGAGCGAAAAAAATCACCTTTAGAAGGAAAAAAGCGACTTAAAAATCCAAAGAAATAAATCAAATACAATGATAATAAATAGTATACTTGTTATATATGTATTAAAAATCCTGAAAAATTAGGGAATTAATTTTGAAAACCTTAATCATACAAATTCAATTGTAAATTTTCAAGCTTTCGGATTGCTTTTTCATAACCCTTCACTGCAGACGATTTAAAATGACGGTATGCTCTCTCTTCATTTCTCGTCTCGCCCAATTTACCATTCAAATAAATATCGCCTAAATGATACATCGCCACAGAATTACCGCCCCCAGCAGCTCTAATCAGGTAACTTAATGGCTCTTTTGGATCAAATGATTCCTCCTTACTTTTACCAAATAAAATAAATGCATAACGTAGTTGTGCTTCAGAAATATCATTATCGGCCGCCTCTTTGAACAATTTTGTTGCCTCTTCAATATTTTTTTCTACAGCATGTCCTTCATGCAAATAATAAGCTTTCCAATATTTTGCCATGTCATCGCCTATATTTGCATGATATTCAAAACATCTCCATGCTTTTTCTTTTAACTCTTGTCTATGGAATTTTATGCCTTCTTCCAGAGATGGTATTGGTTCAAACTTCCCTTCCATTGGTATTTCGTTGGTGTCAAGGTCATCGAAATGCTCATTCTCGATTTCAATATTGCAACCATCCCGTGGTTGATTCAGATCTAGCAAAAAGTTATCTTGCGAATTAAGCTCCGGAAAGTATTTACTATATAAATCATATAGTCTTGAGAGTATATCGGTCATATTTGGACGTTCCGAGGGTGTTTGACGCCACGCTATTTCGGAAAAGAAAAATTTTCTATGAATAGAAAATAAAGTAAAGAAAGCATCGTGTGTCGTTGAATCAATTCGTATACAAATACCTGATTTTATTATCCACTCAAAACAAAATCGAATATCAAGCGGTGGTAAATGATCGTGTACATAATCAAATTTTTCACGTTTACCGCTTAAGACATGATTTTTAATTTCAGCATAACGTTTACCGACACGCTTTTCATAAGGTACTTCTTGAAAAGCAAGTTCCCAGAGAAACATACCAAAACTACAAATAAATTAAGTTTATTAATATCATATATTTTCGAAAATAAGTTGTAGGCGATGAATACCTGTATACTTCACATTTGTGTGTATATCTAACATTTCTACAGTCATCATAATCCCTCAACTTCTCTAGTGCCAGCCAAGGCAGGATTTCGCCTACAAATTCAATTTCATTACTACTTCTTTGCTTATGTTCCCTACTTAGATCAAAGTTTGCAAGTTTTGCATTTGTAAAATCTGGTCCCATAATCTTTATTTTTTAAAAAAAATATGTTAGCTTTGTTTTTAAAATTTGTTTGCAAATTTTATACTCACCAGGACATTTTTACATCTAACATCGTGATGAAATATTGAACATGCATGTAAAAACACAAGTCCGTTACAAATATCATGTGCAATCTTTAATTTATCATTCCATGGAATAGTAAATCTGCTATAAACTGTTTTCAGATCCCCCAAATCAGCCCAATCAAACACCATCACATCCTTTCCGTCCACACAAGAAGTTCCATGGAACCTTATCATATTGTTCGATGGATATAATTTACTTAGAATCGCTAAATGCGCTCTAAGATGATTTTTCTTCCAATCGGATTCATTGTACGGGACACATGCGACCGGTTGAGTTCGGTTCAAAGATCTCTTAAAAACTTTCTCGCGTGTCATTTCTTCACCCGTTAATTGACTTGCTTCGATTTTTTTGTACGTGAAATCATTTAAATCACTCTGGTCTTTATGGAATTTTTGGGCCATATCTGACACCAATGTACCGCCCTTAATTGTTTTTAACAGCTGGATATTGTGTATATATATCATGGTCAGCGATAGTTTTTAATATTATTCCCAACTTAAGGGATCACTTTTAATACCTTTTTTGTTTTTATATTGTCAGATTCAATGGATTTCTTGATATAATCGAGTGATTGGAAATTATTTATACTGATTGCCGAATTTAAATCCCCGCAAGCTTCATCATACCTTTTTATAAGTGTATCGATTTTTCCTTTCAAAGAATTCGCTCTTATATATTTCATCGCACCGCCAACCTCTGCTGCTTCTTTGATAAGATTTTTAATCTCGGTGGCAATTCCTAGATAACGTAGAAAACTCTTGTAAAAATTTTCATCCATAAACTTTTCTAAATTTTCATCCTGATGTCTTTTTAGGACTTTCAAAGCTTGTGTGCCACTTTCTAACCTATCGTATAAGATTAAACATATTTTTTTATTATATTTTGCATTTTGGTAGATTTGATAGGCTTCTTCCAGTATTTTAAATGATGTATCAAATAGCGGATGAAATACTTCAATAATATCTACCATGATTAGTCCGAAGGACTATTAAATTTTACGCAGTATGACTTAAATGTCTTGAGCTCCCCCACTTATTAATTCTTTTTGATGCACGACTTTATGTAACTGTGTCACGATTTTCTTTGTGAATTCGTGGACGTACTCTGACATTTAATTGGTTATGAACCTACAGCATTTTTAGGCATTCCGGACTAGGAGTTCCTTATTTTTATTTATACCGTATTACTTCCATTTTGGAAATCTCTTTTTTTTTTTTGCGTACATGTTTGAGATCACAGTAAGGAATTTTAATGAAAACAATGCATAAATGTTTTTTATCCAGAATTTGTTTACTTGAGGTTTCTCATTACAAATATCATTCAAAAAAGAACTTGAATTAAATTATTGTTTATATTTGTACGATAAAAGCAGTAAAATGTAAATTTATATTTGTGTAATAAAGAAGATCCATTCATTAATCCATATATTTATGGGTCCAGAAACAATTGTTCATGTATACCATACTCTTTTCAATACGAAAATAAACTTTAAAACCAACTTTCCTTTCTTTAAAGGGAAAAACTCTTTCAATCAATTGATCAATCGAGCAAAACTTTTTGTAGGGTATCTGATTCAGGATGGACGAAGATCAAGATGTGCTCAAACTTTTAATCAACGTAACCAAATCCTTGGGTAAATATTTTTATTTCATTTTTTTTTTATTTCTTCTTTTTTGGTGATAAAATTCCATCGGCTAATTAACGTCAATCTTAAAGGTGATTCTAAAATCGAGGGACTACGTAAAAATTATATAAATAAAGTTTACGCTGAACTACTCAACAACGCTAACGTGATTTCATCTGATATTGAAACTTTGGCAACAATTTTTCGATGCTCTTGTCAAAAAAGGATCGGCTTGATGAGCAAGATAAAAAATATATGCAAAGGTTTTTTAATAATAGTATTGAACTATTTAATACAAATTATAAAATTAGTGAAACAACGAAATGTTTAAAATGTGGTTCCATCAAGCATTCAAGATATTGTAAGAATTGCATAAGAGAAAAACTTAAGGGCAAATTTGAAAACTGGACGTCAGGAAACAAAATCATTGATGATTTTATTCAACAATGCCAATTGGAATTTCCCATACCAAGAAAAATCATTGAGTAGATACCATTCGATGATCTTTATAATGTATTCAATTTATCTGAGGGTAGATTCAGTAAAGTATATAGTGCAAAGTGGAATAAGGGATATATTAATGATTGGGACGAGAATACAAGAGAATTTATTAGGCTCGGAACTCAAAATGTTATATTAAAGTCCTTAAAGAATTCAGGCGAACTCGGAACTGACTTTTTAAATAAGGTAATTTTTATTAACCTAAAATATTTGTTCGATTTATCAATAATATCTTACTTCTAAATATAATCCAGGTTAAAGATTATCATAGAATAACTGATGCGCTCATTATTGATTGTTTTGGTATAACCAAAATTCCAGAAAATGATGATTATATGATAGTAGTGAAGTTTATGAGAGGAGGGAATCTGAGAGTTTATTTAGATTATTTGAAAATGAAAAATTTTGAAAGGAATAGTCTATGGCAAGACTTAAAGGAAAAAATTAACCTTATTAGTCAAATAAGTGGTTCGTTTGCTCGAATCCATGAAAACAACTTAATACATAGAGATTTACATAGTGGCAATATTCTAATATTCTATTCAGGTGAAGCATATATTAGATTAAACGGTTCAACTGAAGATAAATTATCAGAGAAAGTTTATGAAATTATGCCATATGTAGCATCAGAAGTGCTTTCAGGAATAGGCGACTATACTGAAAAATCAGATGTCTATAGTTTAGGAATGTTGATGTGGGAAATATTAGCTGGTTATCCGCCATTCCATGATAAACCACATGATAATTATTTAATTTTGGGCATTTGTGCAGGGAAAGGCCGCCTATTTTATCAGGCATACCACTATTCCTTGAAACATTAATTAAATGCTGTTAGCATGATGATCCTTTAGAGAGACCAACTGCGGAAGAAGTTAATTGTTCAATTTACATGGAATACAGTCGTACATATCTATATAATTTAGAATTAGCTTGATTATATATGATTTTATATATACATATATCATTTTACTCCGTATCCAATCTAATTTTATTACTTATAAAATAAATTATATTATGCTAACTGACAAAAATTAAAATTATTATATTATACTCTACAATTATTATAAAACAGACCAAGTATACTCCACTTTTTTAAATTTAACTCTAACTATTCTAAAAATGCACAAACCATCAACATCAAATTCAGAATAATTCCATTCAAAAAAATTGACAAAAGTTTTTAATACATCAACTGCTTTCTTTACTGATACTGGTGGTACTTCTTTATTTTTATCATTGCCTTCACTTTCTTCAATCTCTTGAGTTCCCTTGGCTTGCACTATAGTTTTAAACTATAAATAGTGATCAAGGTGTGCGGTATATTTTCTAAATACACATGTTTAATCACGTAATAGGACTATAAACAGGAAATTTTCATATGTTAACTATTGTATTGGGACTAACGATTGCTGTGATAGTGATTATACTTGATTTATGATTACAAAGAGGGTATTTTATTAATTAAAAATTTGGACCAAACACTGGTATGACTAAAGAGAGGGTATGCTTACATAGGATGACTAGACTATACATGACTATTTGTTACAACTTCTGAAATTTTAATATTTTTTTTTTTAATATTATTTACAATTTCTATAATCTTTTCCTTAACTTCAGAAGTTCTACTTCTTTCTTCATTTATATCTTGTGTTTTTTAGACCAGAACTTTTTTAGAACTAGTTATTAAAATACTTCTTAATATATTTTGATTTACAATATTAGTTTATCTATCTAAAGAAACAATAACTCTATGAATATTACTTGTGCTTTATTTTATATTTTTTGCAATGTCACAGAGCAATTGATCAATAATAATATAGTCACATAGATGACGCAGTATAACAATCTCTTAATCCAGAATTCAGCATAACTGAAGTTCTCTTTTATTGGCTATTACTGCTGATTAATTTTCAAAGATCACTATAGTGAATTTTGTAACACATAAAATAAAGAATTATTCTTACAAAATAAAAACTAAAAACTTTGGACCATATTCTATTATTAATTATGTAGACATTAATGTTAGATTTTGTGTAATAATAGAACTTACATATGAAAAATGTCTTAAAAATCAAACATTACTATTATATTCTTATTTTAAAGTCAGATGACAGCTTTATCATTCATATTATTGCAAATTAGTAGAAAATGTCAGCCTTGTTTAAAAATGAAAATATGAATAAGAAAATAAATATATTCAAAGAAAAAGATCAGCAGATCCTATATTAAATCATAATATAGATAATTAAATTATTTCTTTAAGTATATGTAATTTATTTATAAAAAAATTTTACTAACTTAAAGTTTGATATAAGATTCAACATTTGCTTCAAATATAAAAGTATTAACAAAAGTATTATATTACTAATAATGTAAAAAATCTGCAAATCTAGAGTTAGATTTAATAAGATTTAAGAATATAATTAAAAATGCAGATCCTCAACTTAAGGGTTTCTTTAAATTTATGATTAATTCAATTATTTCTAAAGAATACTCTGCTCATAATATAAATGAGTCTAAAAAATCAATTGTAGAGTTATATTATATGATGATAGGTTTAAAGAATAAATTTGTAAACCAATATAAATTAGAAGTTAATTTGTATCTGATGGCATCAGATACAACATGGAATGCTATTAACATAATATCAAAATTTAGATACTCTACATATGCTAAAATGGTAAAAAATTTTCAAAAAAATTTATAATAAACATATAAAAAAAACTGAAGAACATTTTATAAAAAATGTAAATTATAATAAATTTTTTTTAAATTTTTAAATTTTTATATTAAAATTACTTTTTTTATCAGAAAAACTATTTTCATATATATAATATAGATAATTATCATGCAATTTATAAATTTGAAGATCAGATACAATTTTAACATTAAATGCCAAACACTTTGCTATATATATAACGAAACCTATTTTAGAAATCCAATTTGTTCTACTTATACATAATGAAAAATTTATTCACAATTTAATAAATATTGATACATTAAAAATTTATTAGTATCTTATTAACTATTATACTAAAATATTTGATATTTTAAATTTAGAATGAAAGTTACTTTAAACTTTGCAAAGATATTTAATTAATGAATTTGACTGAATTGGAGTATTAATAGTACATAATTATAATGATAATCTAAAAATACAAAAAAAGAACAATCAATAGAAAGACTTCAATTAGTTAGATTTAAAGAACAATATTTACACTCAGTAGATTATATGAATGCCTTAAAGCTTATCTTATCTATTAATAGCAAAACACATCATTTAGATAGATATGTTGTGCCAATTGTTGCTGATTGGTTTGATCAGTTATTTATCAGAAAAATGTTATATACAAAAATACCATCATAAGAAATTGAGTCATTTTTACCAATATTAAAACCTCTTTATATGTCTTTAATCAATAGAGAACAAGTATTATTAATACATTATTTTTTTGAAAAATTGTTTCATTTTATATTTGTAAATGCAAAAAAAACCTCATTCTTAAAGAATAAATCTTATTTTAGAACTTACCAAAAATGGTTAGATTAAAATTCTGATAAAATTCTAAGAAAATTTGACTAAACTTATAAAAATGTTATGAGTATCATATTATAATAGATTTGCTTGATAATTTGATTTCAGTGATGCTTAATATATATATAAGTTTATTCTGATCAGATTTATTTGATAAATATGTAAAAAAAATCTTTCAGATATAAATAAAAATTACAATAAAGTATCTTTATTTTTTTATCAGATTTGTTCTATTTGAAAGACATTAATTATTCTTTTTTTGATGTAATTCAAATGCAATTATCTAATTTTAATGAATATTATATTGGAAAAACCCATAATCAAATTAAAGATAATACAATATCTCTTCAAATGCAATAACTGATAATATTATAAAATAAGCCTATGTTATTTGTAAGTTATCTTAAAAATTTTATTATATTCATAAACTTCATTAATTTTTACTTATTATGTAATAAATCATAATTTCGCATTTAAAGATAATTATTATATAATATAGTAATATCCATATAATAAACTAATGTTTGATTTTTTAGATAAAAAAAACAAGTCTTTTTTATTATAATATTTTCAAAATTTGTATCATAATTGTAAAAAAAAGTAGACCTAAACTTGATAAAACAAAAAAAAAAATGAAATTCAGAAATTTACCACTTTGCTACTTTAGGAGAAAATATAAATTTACAATATTTACTGATAGCTTATAGTACATAGTGCCTACTACAGCCTAACTTATATGATTCTTGTAAATCTCCATTTAGTAAAAATGATAGGATAATATTTATTTATAACTATAGTTACCATTTAACATGTTAAAATAGAAAGTATATTTATTACGAAGAATTTTACAAAAGAGAAATTTTTGAAAATATTAATTTATTTTTAAAATGAATTAAAAATAGTGCAAATATTAAAGGATTTTAAAGATAATAAAATTAGAGAAGAAAATGAAGAGAAGAAAAATAAGGAAGTAGAAGAAGTTCAGGATATTTTATCTAAATTAGAAGTAAAAATTAATCAAATATCTTTTTGATAAAAGCAAATTAATAAAAGCAAAGATATAAATATTTAAATTACAGTTTAAATAGTTTAAATACTTTTTTTCCACTAAATTGCTTTAAAAATAAAGTTTTTATACTCATAATATTCTTTTATAATTAGTTTTTAATGAATTTTACATTTAATAAAAGTTATGTAAATTGTAGATTACTAAGATTATACTCTACAAGCCATTTACATAGCAACCAAAAAATAATCTAATAAAATTATACAGATAACTGAGATTTTTGATATGCCTTCATATAATATATATTATTTATATATAAATTATATATAAAAATTTATATAATATTTATACATAAATAGAACTTTAATTATATTGAAAATACTAAGAATTCTGTGAATTCTAATCTAAATATTGATAATAATCCTAATTTTATGAGTTAAATGAAATCTAAAAATATTCAATATTATATTTATTTTTAATATTCTATCTTTCATTATTATTTTTATTATATTTTATATTTTTATTATTTTACGTATTTTTGTTATTTTTAATATACTTATTTACTTATATTTTATTTATCAAATTAGTTAATTTATAATATAATAAATAAATAGTCATAATAAAGAAATTTTATATAAATAGATAGACTTTTTACCTATATTATAAATTAACTCTTTTGCAAATCAAATTAACTCTTTTGCAGATTGAAAACTCTTTGCAAATTTATAAACTTATAAATTTTAATAAAAGAATCTTTCAAAACTTATATCTTTCTACCTCTTCATGTCTTTATATAGTCTGATATTATTTATAATTGAGTTCATCATCTGAATTTTTTAATTAAATTGTTCATAATCTCATCTATACTTGATAGATTTGTTTAAGTTTAATGCATAGATTTAGTAAAATTAAGAGTTAAACAAATCTTAACATCTTAACTGCAGTAAATCGCAGTTAGTAATCTTAAATAGAGACTTAAAGATATAACTAACCTAAGTTAAAGATTTCTACAGTGACAACAAGATTTATTTTAATACATTTATTAAAATTTTTCCTTTAAGTATTTTATGATTAGGTAATAAATTAATAAATTTGAATAAGATAATAAAATCAAAATTATTAAATTATCTAAAGTTCTATCTATTTAAAATATAGAGGATTATAAATTTAATTTATAAATTTTTGTTATATAATTATGATATCTTATTGCAGTTATATGATTATCTATTATTTATTTATATAATTAAAAATAAAAAATTTATGTTATTATAACTTAATTCACTTAATTTACAATAATTTCTATCAAATTAAAAAATAATAAAATTAATCAAAAAATAATACAATCAGACCTCTCTAAATGCATCCTCTATAAATGCATACTCTCTTTAAATACATACAATGTTCTGATCCCAAGCTTGGAACTTAGAGGCTAAATGCATCCTCCAAGTTCTGCATGTGCAAAAAATTTTTCAGTCCTTTGATATGATAATCTGATCTCTAAACACATTTCACGTGACTATTTTATAAAATAATAGGATGCGTTGATTGATGTGAAAAAAAAATTTTTTAATTTTATTTTTTAAATTAATCAATGTAACTAACAACTAAAATCACTTACCTTTTATAGCTACTGAATTCTTCAAGCATTAATCGTTCAGAGGTAAGTCCTATGATATTTTTTATATTTTTATATTTTTTTTTTAATTAATCAAATAAATAATTAAATTACTTACCTTCATGTAACTACCAGATTCTTCAAGCATTAGATCGTTCAAAGGTAAGTTCTAAAAAAAAATATTTTTTATTTTTTATTTTTTTTATCAATCAATTAAACAATTAAATTACTTACCTAATTGTAGTTACCAGATTCTTTAAGACATGGATCGTTTAGAGGTAAATCTGTGAAAAGTAATTTTTAATATTAATTTTATTTTAATTGATCAATTATACTAACAATTAAATCATTTACCTACTTGTAGCTACCAGATTCTTTAAGGCTTGGATTGTTCAGAGGTAAGTCTATGAAAAAAAAATATTTTTTATATTTAATATTAATTTTTTTTAATCGATCAATTATACTAACAATTAAATCACTTACCTATTTATAGTTACTGGATTTTTCAAAACATGAATTGTTTGGAGGTAAGTCTATGAAAAATAATTTTTAATATTAATTTTATTTTAATCGATTAATTATATTAACAATTAATTACTTATCTATTTGTAGTTACTGGATTTTTCAAGGTTTGGATCATTCAGAGATAAGTCTATAAAAAAAAAATATATTTTATATTTAATATTAATTTTTTTTAATTAATCAATTATACTAATAATTAATTACTTATCTTCTTGTAGCTATTGGATTCTTAAGTATTGAATCGTTCGAAAGTGAGTGCTATGAAAAAATATTTAATATTTTTTATTTTTAATCAATTAAAAAATCTAACATTAAATTACTTACCTTCTTGTAACTACTGGGTTCTTAAGCATTGGATCGTTCAGAGGTGAATCTTATAAAAAAGAATTTTTAATATTAAATATTCTTTAAAAAGAATTAACTAATTACTATTACTTATCTTTATGTAGATACTGAAAAATTAGGATGATTAACTTTGACACTATCATAATCACCAAAGATATAGAATAATTAGTTTTTATATAATATAAATAAATTTTAAATACAGTATTGTAAATAAAGAATTATTTTGATATATAAAAAAATATCAATGTTTTATTAATGTTATAAATTTATATATATAACAATCTAAAATAAAATAAAAAAGTTATAAATAAATTGAATTAAATTATAATACTAGAAGGCCTATTATAATAAACTTACTTTAATATTAGCAGTAAATATAGCATTGCAAAACTTGTGACATGCAAGACTTGTGACATATAAAACTTACGACATGTAAATTTACAGTATATAGAATTTGTAACACTTGATACTTGCAGATATTAAACTTTTGTATATTATAAAAATTTACCCATTTACAAATATAAATACACAGCATTCTTAATTAATAAACCTTATATTCATGCAATATGCCTCCAAAGAAAATTACATTTACTGATGCCCAAAAATATAAATTTTGTCTTTATGCTCATAATAATAAAAGAACTTGAGCTCAGTATGTACAGTCCCTGCCAAAAGTAATAGCGGTCAATTTTTATAACTTAATACATGTGATTTATTAATAAATCTATTAAAATTTTTTTAAATAAAATATGAATATTATAGTTGCAACTTTTATTAATTAATTAGTATTTAGTATGCATTCCTTCTGCATCAATGCATACTATAATTTGATTTGGCATACTATTGATGTAGTTAACTATTATATCATCGTCAAAATCATCTCATTCTTCTTAAATTATATTATAAAAAATTTCAATTGATATTTTTTTTTCTGTGTCACTATTTTCTTAATCTTTATCTCAACTTTTCTTTTTAAAATAGCCCAAACATTTTCAATTGGATTAAGATCTGGACTATA
>CAJVPQ010000641.1:0-24939 GCA_910591825.1 Funneliformis caledonium
TGTCCATTTTAATGGATATCACAAATTAACTGTTTACAATGGTGGTAGAAGAGAGATGAAATATAAATTGTCGCATTTTCCAGCCCCAAGTGTTGATGGATATAATAAAACACTTAGTAGTAAATTTAATGAGATGGAATTTTTTACGCGTCAACATGCTAAAGTTCAGTTTGATGATGATCAAATTATCGTACCACCTCGATCTAGTGTTGAAATTTCCATAAATTTTGCCCCACCAAATGAGCTACCTAAAGATGGACATTGGTTTTATAGTGGGTGGGTAGTAATAACTCCTTTGGATGAGAAGATGCCTGCAATGACCGTTCCTTATGGTATGTAATATTTTTTTTTTTTTTTTTGCTAGATCATTACTCAATATTTAATAATAATCCTTTTACTTTTATCCATTTTTATATAGCTGGATTGGCTGATGATGCAAGGTCACTTCCATTATTTCAAACACCTGAATTTCCTAAACTTGCTGATTTGACTGATAATTTCATCACAAATGATGATGCAATTAAATCATTTTCTTTTAACATAAGTATTAAATTACTAATTGATCAACCATCCGTGCATCTATATCTTGCAACTCCGACACAAATGATTTTTACCGAAATACTTGACGCAAATCAAGAGTTTTTAGGATGGGTTAAAGAATTTAGTGGAATTAAAATTGTAAAAAATCCGATAGAAAAATCGAATAATATAGTTTCATGGAATGGAATAATTTATGATCTAAACGATACAGGAACACTTGCTTCTAATGGAGAATACTTTATTAGGATTAAGGCTTTAAAAATTTTTGGTGCTAGTAATAACGAGGAGGATTATGAATCTTGGATTAGTCCCAAATTTAGAGTTGAGAGGCCGGCTTTTACCATTTAAGAAGCCCTCGATAAAGTAATATATACAGAATACTCTGATCTCGTTTCTTGTAATTATTAATTATAATAAAATAATTATAAGAATAAGTAGTATGTATTTATTGACACAGTTACTCATTATAACCTAAATAATTTTCTTCAACCAATTCCTTTTTTTTAAAGTTGTTGTTCCATCGACAAATATTGTTTTATCAATATTAATAGACGACTTTATATAAAGAAACCGTAAATTGTATTTAAATTTAATATTTATTAATTGTTTAAAAGAAATGTGTGAGAAAAATATTGATTTATAAATTTCTATTTCGAAATTTCCATTAGAACATGCAATTTTATTTTTACACTCATTTTTTGTTTTTAACACATTGAAATTAAATTTTAAGAAATTAATAAAAAAAAATAATAAAAAATAAAATATATAATAATAAAATAAATATTAATTCGTGATCCGTGATAGAAGTACACATGATGATAAACAATAATTATAAAAATGCGGGGCTATATAATAATAGCGAAAAAATTTTTTCTCAATCTCATTTATTTTTGTAATATCATACCAATTAAACTATGACAAAACGCCAACGAGTTTCTCCTAGAATTGTTTCCATTGGATCTATAGTACCTCAACTCCACTATGGTACGTTTTCTTATAATATTGAAATTGATTTTTGATTTGGTCATTTAAATAAAACTTTTTTTTTAAAAAAAAAAAAATAATAATCGATATCATTTAAAATCATTTTGATATTTGATATAATTCTTAAAACCTTTTTCATTTGAATAATCGGAATTCAAAAAGTAATCAGATGCTTTTTCAAAAAAACTTAGATTTAATTACCAAATATTGACCAATTCTGGCCCTAAATTACAGAATTATCATAAATTTTTAAAAAACTTTTACACTACTCACAAGATTATGATGTCATCTGACGTAAACACCACTAGTCTTGGTTATGCAATATAAAATTTATAGATTGAATTCAAGACCCTAAAGGGAAGTAAAGGAAAAACGATTGATCATTCATCGTCAATTACGTTAAAATAATGAAATATATTGTATAAAAAGATTTCAAACATTGTTTGCATCAATAATATTTTCTGAAAAATAGCATAGTAGATGAAATAATATAACAGTAACCTCTCCTTCATTTCTCCAAGTAAAATTTCCGTTGATTGCATAAATAATTGCGCTAAAAATAAATAATGCTGACCGCAAGCAAGTAGTTATACTTTACAGTAGTGTAATAGTGTACTTATAATTCCCACCATTAATTTTCTTATTTTTTTTTTTTTTTTTTAAAAAAAAAAGGTTACATCCCCTTTTTAATTCAAAATATCAACCGTAATTTTACACAAAATAACTTTTACACACTTTCCAACTGATTCCATAAAAAAAGCATGTGGAACGAACTTTATTAATTGATCTTGTTTACAATTTTGACAGAAAAAAATATTCTACCTTCAACGCTTCAAAAAAAAAAAAAATATTATGATCACGGTATATTATTATATAAAATTACATCATTCGTAAGTCTCAAAATTCATTTTATTCAAAAATAAAAAAAAAAATTAAAGTTTATATTTGAATATACCATTGCGTCGCTGCAATCATTTATCCGTTACGTAAACTTTTGAAGTTTCATATTTAATGAAAAAAAATACTATAATTATTTAATAGCAAAACATTTTCGAACACGTCCACTATTGTTACATACGGGAAGAACGTTCACGGCGGTTCTTTGGAGAACTTTCATTCACAGATTATTTAATCTAGTTGTGTTACTTAAGATAAACAAAGGATAATAATAAGGTTACACAAAATTTCCTAATTTGTTAATTGCTGCAATTTTGAAAAATCAGTTAACATCAGGAACATGGACAAACAAACATTATGATCGATTCACGCATGTAAATAGGGCATTATCATCGCGCAAAAACATTAGAGGATAAATTTTGAAGGATATAAATATGTAGATTTTAAAATTCGATTTGCATAGAATTCAGCTAGAATAATCTAATAAGCGGAATTAATTTAACTTACTCTATATTTAGCATTTGGATTTAGCGTTTCATTGAACAGAAGCGATATTTATGTGCGATATTGCATCGACATAAAACTTTATTTAAATATGCATGTTAATAAATTATAAAGATAAAGCAAAATTACATTTTTTATTTATAACAAAAATTAAACAATAAATAAGAATTTAGGACTTTTTGCTATTAAAATCGAGTTGTGTAACGTGATTTTAACAAACCGTCCAAATTAATAAATAATAAATATTAATTGACATCAAGAGCTTCACCAAGCCGTTCCTTTCGAAGTAGAAATAACGAGAAGTTCCTTTGACATATTAAAGTTTCCGTAAAACACCAGGCCGTCAGGAAAAGATTTATATTACGGTTTACATTATAGAGCATTGATTTGTTGGATTGGGTTTTTCTGTAAATTCAGAGGTAACAATGACAATTGGTTTAGCTGTGATATTTTTAACAGCGGTTGGATTCATTTTTATTTTTTTGTGAGTTTTAATTATTTTATTTGTTAGATTGTACTTTTGAACTTTTTATTTGATGAGGAAAATTGGAGAAATGAAGTGGTGTTATAATTAATCGAATTTGTTTTTAATTATTATTTTATTGGTTATGTTGGTACTTTGAACTTTTATTTGATGAGGAAAATTGGAGAGATTGAGCAGTGTTGTATTTATAATAAATCGAATTCGTATTTACGATCGATAAAATTCATAAATTCAAAATTTTACTAATGTACAAACAATTATTGTATTATGCAACATCTTAGTATTGTACCACAATTAATTATTCCTTAGTAAGTTATAATATTAAAGAACACTCAGATTTCTGTCGAAATATATATTATCATTCCCATAATAGAAATTTCCAAGTATCAAAAAATAACGTAAAATGAGACAATGAATTGAACTTTTATTTTAATGTAATTCACGAAAATCTTCATTGTTTTACTGTATAAACTAACAATAATAAGCAACATTCATTTTGTTTCACATTGTGAAATCATTGTTGTTCTCAGATCGACTCGTTTCAAATTCGAACGATCTAGAACGCCTCTATTAATAGAAATCTACAAAAAATAAAAAAATATTTTGACCTAAAAATCATTGATTTTTTCCGAACCGGAAGTCTCAATTACTCATGAAGACAAATTCTAAATTGAAACGACGATAAAAGTTATTAGAGAAAATATATTTTCTACATTCATTCACTATGATCGGATATTTTTATCAGAGGAATGGAATCTTTAAACAAAATGTCTAGTTCTCGTTCTCGTTGCAAAAGTGAATTAATGATTTTTAATCGTTAAATAAGAAAACTTTTAATAGGATTACAATTGTGTTTTGCCAAATAATCCAAAAATGAATAATTAACTTGTTAAAGTGCTACGAATTTTGGAATCCTTAGTACTTTTTTTTTTTTTTTGTATTTTTTGACGTCCAGAGTAGTTTTTATGAACGTAAAACTCGCAACTTTATTAGGAAAGATGTGGTTGTATTAAAAATTGATAAAAAAAAATTATTTTGATGCTACTCTATGAAAGAAGTTAAAATAATATTTTAGGCGATGTCAATGTATGGACAAATTTGACGGGCTTATGAATAAGCTGGAAATTGTACATATTTATTTAAAGAGTTTACATCCTGACGTGTAATGTACTGTAAATGTAACTGACACAACATATGTCAAAAATATCAGAAAAATTTTTTGTTTTATTTGACGTCTTTCAAAAAGAAGAATAGTTAAGTCCGGCGAACCCCAATAAATGTAATAAATGTAATCGGAAAATATAATGCGGTCATGGCCACTAGCATCCCAATGAAAATTTTGAACCGATTCTGTAGCATTATTATGATTTTATGATAGACCAAATGGAAGGTAACAAAATATAAAATAGCATTAAAAAATAATTTTTGAATTAATTAAAAATGGTATTTAAAAATATTTTTCTCCATGTTAAATTGTCATTTATTTTCACATTTGATCCAAATATCACATCTGTAATGAACCATTACGGGTCCACACTTTGCAAGAAACGAGAAGTTATTTCAAAAGAAGTGGTTTCTCAACCAATTTATTGTATTTGCACCGGATCACATGATTTAGTTGCATAAAGATATTACAATAATAAGTTGATGAGAAAAACTTTTCGAATATTTCTTTATTTAATTCCTTTCTTAAAACGCATTCTAACTAGTAATGTTTCATAAATTTTATTTTTGGTTTTCTTCTTTAGCCTACTGTGCATAAAAAGTTGATTGTTTAATTTGTATGATGAATTTATTTATAATTAATTCCAAAATGTAAAGTTCAATTACCTGCAACTCTGAAAATTTTATTCTCAATGTTGTAAAGTAACAAATTAAAAGTCTTTTATTTGAATCAAGCATTCTAAATATTTCTAAATATCACATCAAAGAAAAAAAAAATAATATACCGCCAAACGCTTAAAAGTAATGATTAAACTTAATAATAGGATTTTACTAGCAACTTATGTACAATTGTTAGTTAAACTTAATAAACAAAACGTAATTTAAACTTATTGCATAGCTATGTTATTAGGGTTTAAATTTAAAATTTAAAATATCGATGCCAATTTATATTTCGTTGTTGAGTTAGTCGTCGTCGACTTAATATTTTGTTGTTAATAATGGATTTTGTGAAATTAATTCAGGAAAACACAAGGACCTGCTTGTGTAAACAGCTTCGTGATGATTCTTTCCCGACGAAATTTATTTTCAATACCCGGAATTTTTTTCTCTTTCACGGTAACAGATTTTTCGGTTAATTTGAATAACATATAGTTATCAATAACATCTATCCAAGAACCTAATAATTCATACAATTCAGATGCTGTTGGACGACTTGAAGGATCGGCGTGCCAACATTTTGTCATTAATTGAACGTAAAAATCCGGAGTTCCGTCAATAATTTCAGGACGAAGACCAGAAGAAATTCCAGTAGCTAATTCAAGATCATGTGGCCTATTACGCCATGGACAAACACCTGCAGAAAGTGTCCACATAATAATACCAAAACTAAAAATATCTGAGGCCTTTGTTGGTGGATTTCCGAGTAAGATTTCAGGAGCGATAAAAGGAAGGACTCCATATATCTCATTTGAATTTCTCGTATCGAACGAAAAAATATGGTTCAATATTTGGGATATAAACGTTTTCAGCTGAACCATTTTCAACTTCAACCAATATTTCACCTCTGTGTAGATTTCCATGAATTATTCCCTTTTCATGAAAGTCGACCATTCTTCCCAATATCTGCCAAAGCATTACAATGGTACCTTTCCAATAAAGTATTCCTTGAGTTTCATCAATATATGAATATAAATCCCGATTTTCATAATATTCATAATATTTCATAACGAACATATAATTTGAATTATAATCTTTGGTTACCCCATAAAAGTTTTCACCGTTCTCGCATTTGGTGATATTTATAAAGCTTCATTTAAAATTTAATTAAATGTTCGTTATTATCTTTAAAAGATAAATATTTAAATAAATAAAGTTGTCATAACTTACTTGTTTTAAGTAATCTTCACGTGTATATGGTGAATTATTAATTTTTTTTAGAGCAACTTTTGTGGGTCCATTTCGTGACCAATTTTCGGCGTCTTTATCCCATAACCATCGGGGTCCTTCTATCCAAATTGCTGAATAAATTGTGGTGGTGACATCACTTTGATTTGCTTTTTCCACAAAATGTAGTTGTTCAATATCAATATATTCTAAATAATCTACAATTCCAGTTGCATTCGATTGTGTGTATTGAATAAAATTATCAATGTCAAGGTTACCACTTGTCCATTTTCGAAAATTTCCTTTTAAGGCACTAACTTCACAATCTTTACACCATTCTATATCGCTTCTTTCCTTTCCACAATCTAAACATACTCCAAATATCGAATGTGGTTTCCTTATTAGCTTACTTACCATACAATCATCTTGTTGGGAGGACATGTCTGATTGAAATGTCTACGAAACTATATTTAAGGACCATTTAATGGTTTTTTGAAAGTTACACTAAATATGAAACAATTATTACATTACCTTGGGAATGAGAAATCGCCGTCACCGTTTAAAAAAAAATTTGCTCAAAAAGTATTTAGTTCCTATAGTCGTTTTCATAGTTCTTTTAGCTGTGGGAGGTTTAGTGGGAGGTTTAGTTACCGACGCAGCGGTAGGTGAGATCGCCACCGCGGAATCCATCGAACCGTCCAATCTTGCTGCCGAAATTGGTGCTGCAGATGATGTTATAGCAACATCAGCTGAAGGATCGATAGCCAGAAATGCAGCGGTAGGTTGGAGAAATCTAGCTTGAGAAGTATGGCCGCTAAAATTGCAAAAAAAAATTTGATAAAATATGCGATAAAATAAAAGCCAAGACACGGATATGCTTCATCCAATTTACTCCAAGAAGTACAATAAGGTATATGGCAAGTTTCTATGAAGAATCACAAAACCCGAATATTGCTCAAATTGCTGCTTGAATAGATCGGATGCATTAGAAAGCGCGTTATTGGATAATAATAATGCTTAATTTGATTATTGCAAGAAGAATACCCGAAGTAACTAACGCCAATAAATATGTACTCAATCACGGAAGAATTAGACTTTGACCAAACCAAACTTACAAATATAAGTGATTAGCCAAATAATATTTGTTTTGAGTGCAACAAATAAAATAATTATATGACTCTTATTTTTTATTTTTTACTTGTGTTAATAATGTTGACTATTAAATAATAATAAGAATGATAATTACATACGAATATCAATTTTATTTCATAATTTTGTTTTAGTATAATTTCATCGTCCCTGTTTCGGAGTAAAAAGTTCAAAAATAAAATTAATTTTTCATCGGATCCATCAGATCCATCCGATCTATCCAATGGATAATCTGCGGATGACTCATCCAGATTGATCAGAATTTTTATTGCGCTAAAATAAAAAAAAAAATTTTTTTCTAAAGTAAAATTTTTATCCCCTTTTGAACGAAAATTTTTTTTTTAAAGTAAAATTTTTATCTCCTTTTGAACGAAAATTTTTTTTTTAAAGTAAAATTTTTATCTCCTTTTGAACGAAAAATTTTTTTATAATGGAAACTACATTTAAAAAACATCTTGTTAAGTTATCAAATAACAATGTTATCGAAATTTTGCGAAGACAGGAACTAAATCTAGACGAAATAGATTTAGAAATATTAAAAAAGTCAAAAATTTCCGGAGCTAGTTTGTTGATATTCCAAAAAGAAGATTTTTATAGAAATGGTATGGCGACAGGTCCAACACTAGCAATTATGGAATTTATACAAAAATTAAAAACAGGTATTTAATTTTACAAATGATCAATCATATTATTTATTTGATTTTAATAAATTTTAAATTAATGATTTTAATATATAGAAATAGAAAAAACAGAAATTACTGTTGAAGAATATGAATTTTTATGGCAAATAATTAAGACAAATTATGAAGTAGGTATATTTATATTGTTATCTTAAGATGATTGAGATCGGACAATTAAGACTTTCTGATAAATTTATATGATGAAAATAATTATTTATTGGCTTACTACACTATCTTGTATATTACAAGGGAGGCAGTCGTTAGACTGCATGTGGTGCCGATTAATTTTTCTGATAAATTTATATGATGAAAATGTATTATTTATTGAAATAACTACGTGATTTTATTTGTCTTTGGCTTCTACACTATCTTGTAGATTTTATTTACAGGAGAGGCAGTCGTTAGACTGCATGTGATGCCAATTAATTTTTCTAATTTTATTTTTTATTAATAATATTTATAATATTTATTAACGAAAAATTTTTATACTAATTAAAGATTAAGAAATATGAACCATTTTATGAAATTATGAACGGAAATTTAAAACCTTTTGTCGATGAAATTTTACAATATCACGAATAAGGCACTAGGATCTTATCGCGAATATAATGAAATCGCTTTTCATACGGCTATTGAGGTGCTATTAAGAAATATTTCCATAAGATATATTTCTGAATTACAACTAATTACGAAATATAAAGAAAATTCGCAAAATTGTGAGATTACTTATGGTTTTTCAGATATTTTTTTACCTGATAATAACTTAGGACAAGATTGTGTTGTTGTAATTGGATTAAAATTATTTAATTTAATTGTACTTTATTCTGGAAATTTGTATACATGTCAATGGGTGACACATCCAGAACACGTCTTTAGAAGAATTTGATAAAATATTACAGCAAGAATCGGAGGAATTATTACTAGAAAGAAATTATACTTATTGGTGTAAAGACGAACAAAAATATAAATCAATTATGATAAGAAGTATCAAGCAAATACATTAAGGTAATCAGTAAAGGTAAAGGTAAAGTTTATAATGATGGAGTTGGTGTAGCAGATAATAGAATAACAGGTGGAACAGGGAGAAGTCATATAAGAGGATATTTGATAGCTTCTCTCGGAACGCAACGAGTTATATCAAAATCTATAATTACTTTTTCAGATTATCAGTATTATATAAAAAATTAAAATGTTTCTTTTTTTTGGTGGGATTTTTATTTCAGAAATTAGATTTTCACACACACACACACACACACACACTTTTACTTTGTAATAAATATTAATATTTTTATTAGTTTATAAAAGGATTTAGATTGTATAATAATTAATGATTACATATTAATAATTATTTAATTTATTAATAAATTACAAAATTCATTTTGATATAATTTCTTATAAGAAATAATTTCAATTTAATGATTTATTAAATTATTAAATAAAATCTTAAAAAAAAAAAATTAAATTATAATTTTTATTTATCACAAAATTTTATCTTTTATTTTTTCAGTAATTTGATATTTTTTAGCCAAATAATTTATTAAATTCCTTTGACTTCCATTTTTATAATATTTTTTCAAAGTTAACTTATTCTTAAACTGTATAATAGGAAAATTTATCTGCAAATATAAAAAATTAATAATATCTTAATAAATATAAAATATTAATATAACTTTATTAGAAAATATTTTAAGTTTATAACTTTTCAAGATTATTTTCATTACTGCCTATACCCATTTGTTAAAAAGATTATAACATATATTGAAATATAAGAATTAGAAAATTTTATTTAATAGCACCAAAGATTTACATACGGTATCACATGAAATTAATTTAATATTCTATAAGTAAATTACTAATATAATTAGTCATGAATCTACAATGATAATTCCGAAGTTCCCTAAAAAGAACAACATAAATTAATAAAAACACACCCACGCGTTCTAACAAAAATAAACAAACAAACGCTAGTAAAATATTTTTAAAGAAAATTAGTTAAAAAGATACATTTCGTCTCCATTACCTCAAGTCTGAACAAGTAATTAGTATTAGTTTTTATAAAAAAAAAAAAAAAAAAAAAAAACGACGATTATTCCATTAGGACTTATTTCCAATCCAAGATTCCAAAGTTTATAGATTCCAGATCGGTATAAAAAGGTAAGCTATATAAGTTTTTATTTAAAAATTAAACAAAAAATTCTGTTTCAATGCTTCAAGGATCCGGATTTAATCTACAAAGCTAAGTTAATATTAGCATTAGTTTTTTTTTATATTAAAAAAAAAAGTTCATTGAAATTTGCCTCCAATCCGTCCAACCCAAGGCTTCAAGGATCCTACAAAGGTAAGTTTAATTTTTTTTTTTGCTAATAATAAAATCAAATAACTAAACAAAATATTCCACTCAATTAGGTACTTACCTCTTAATGTTCCGGATTGGTCTACAAAGGTAAGTAGTGTATTATTGATATTACTTCTGATTCGACTTCAAGATTTCAAGGTTCCAGACCTTTGTACTAGGGTATTTTATGTTTATTTAAGAAAAAGATGTGTTAGTAATAATATTCTTCAAATAAAAAAACTAAAGAACTAACTATTAAAACTTACCCAAAGTTGTAAATACGAAACATTTTTTTTAAAAAAAACTATTTTAAAATCCCGTCAATCCGGCCAATCTGATGAATGATGGATCATCTGCGATTTTAGGAATTATATAGGATATGAAGATTCAGAATCATCTTTTGCAATATGTGCCAAATATGCATAGGCTTTTAAAACTGGTGGTAGTGTTAAACTAAGTGAAAGAGTAGGTGAAATCTGAAGTTCAGATGGATTATCTTTCGGCCGATATAGGAACCAATAATTGTCATAGGTGGAAAGTATTCCTTACTGAAGTTCTAGATCTGCCATATAAGAGTAAATTTGAACTACATTCTTTGACTTACTGTCAGAAAAATGATCCAACTGTCCATGATTTAACATTAAGACTAGTTGCCTCTTAAATTCAATCAGAATAATTATTTTATTTTCGTAACGGAAAGTGGCATCTGGTCTTCATTTATAGGCAAAGTCAGAGGTTTGTTTTGAAAAAATATAATCTTTCCCTAAAAGATTGTTCAATATCATAAAGAAAAATCATCATCTTTAATATGTATGGTATATTCTGGTTCATCGAATTTTGGTTTTCGATCAAAGCTGTACGATTTGTTATTAAAAAATCCTGTCCAATTGTATACAGTTGCTGACATTACACCTTCCATATGCATAGTACTTCGTGATTTACTAGTATCCAAAGGATATGTAACAGATGGTTGGACACAAGATAATGCTTGTTTTTGACTAAGCTTCCCTATAAACAAACAAACCAATATAAGAATGAAAAATATTATGAAAAGAACTCCCAGAAGATGTCAAAATTATCTTACTCTGTACTATTGTTTTTTTCCTTTTGATCAATGTGGATGAGTTATCTGCATCTGCATCCGAGTCTATTTTTTTTTTTCCTTTGGATAATGTGGATAAGGTACCTGCCTTCATCTTTAAATCTATATGTTATTTTATACATGCTCATTTGTAATATCACAAAAGATTTTTCGAAAACTTTCACTATTCAGCATCCTACTCACTCTTTTAGAGTCAGATTTATAAAGAGAATTATATGGTGAGTAAATACTGGCTAGATGCAAGCATACCAAAAAAAGTACATAACCGATCCCATCTCACAGAATCAGAGGACCGCATCTACTTGCAAGACCAGATCTCCCCCTTGAGGGACATTAACATAACAAGAGGTGCAAGAGACCGGAAAAAAAACCAAAGCCACTTGCAGAGATACTGATTCACACTCGTTAGAACATCATTGGGACGTAACGTTCAAGGGCTGCAAGTGCCTAGCAAAAATCCATTGTTTGACTATCTTCAATAATCAACTAACCTTTTTCACTTTCAAAAGATTCTAGTACGTTTAAGGATTTCTTGTGAAGAAGTTTGATCACTATTCATTTCATTCAAAGTATAGTGAAATTTTTTTAAAAGTCCCACGTATGCCCACATCTTCGTATTGAAAGCAAGGCAGGTAACGAAATTTTCCAGCGACTAAAACTGCAAGGAATAAATTTAAAGTATTTTTTTTTTCAGAGGTAGACATTATTGAATTAGAATTCTTTTTAATATCGTAACAAGTACAGAGAACTTGAACAAAAAAAAAATAGTAATATATGTTTTTGTTTGATTATAAAAAAAGTTTATAAAAATGAGTTAGTATACAAAGTACGCGAACTTGACGCGTAATATAAAAAGATCAAAATAAAATTTTTGTGACATTTAACTTATCTGCGATTTTATTGGTTGAATTTTGTGATGATCATTTTTGAAATATCACATAATTATTAATTTTGATTGGTATAAAATTGATCGTCATAAAAATTACCAAAATAGAAAGGTTAGATTTAGACAATTAAAAAATATTTTTTGGCTATTTTTTTATAAATTTTTTATATAAAAATTCTTGAATTAACGTTAAATCAAAATATAAAAATATCAAATATATTTATATTTTTTATAATAATCATAAAAATTAGAAAAAAAGTAGGAACTTATAACATTAAATTAAAAAATAAAATTATAAATACACTAGATATCATACATTTAAATTACTATCTAAATATATTTGTTATTAATGTAAATGTTTAGATTAAGAAATAGGTATAATATTTATATATAATCATATTTTTCATCATAAATATTTTTCAGAACAAAATAATAATTGTAAAAATTCTATCAAAAGGGTGTTATCTTTAATGTAAAATCCTATATAAAAAGATTATAAAAAGGTAAATAGTTTATTATATTAGATAATGAAAAAGTAGCAATAATAGAAAAAATATTTGTAGACTTAAAAAATATTTTAAACTTGATAAATTATAAGTTATTAAATAAAATATATTGTAATATGTATAATTTTAATCTTAAATTTTTGATTCTCATTTAATATTCTTAAAAGCAGAGATCTTCAAATCTTTTTTTTCCAAATATAAAGAAAGAAATGAACAATATATTAATGTAAAAAATCTGCGCATTGATAGATTAATTTTTAAAATATTATCAATCTTTTTTTATTACTTTAAATCAATTGAAATCAAACGTTATATAATAAAAAGATCAATATTTGATTTTATTATCATGTGATATAAGGTAACTTAATATTAGTAAATCTTTAATTTTTAGAGTTTTTCTGAAATTTCAAAAATATGGATGTGTAGAGAATTTATCGTTAGCATTAGGACAGATAAGAATACTTAAAGTTGATAATATAAAATATTTAGAAAATCTTTTGAAAAAAAGAGTAGACTGGTATTTGTAGGAACTACAATTTGAAATGGAGTTATAGTTAAGACATCATATTAGCTATTATACTATTTGAAGAGCAATATATCGTCTTGGTTATACCCATAAATAGGTAAAGAATTTTTCTAAATATTTTTATAGTTATAAACAGTTTTATTTATCAACTTTATTTATTATATTTAGTTATCTAAACCAGTAATAAAACGTAATAAAAATGATAGATTAAATTTTATAGTTCATATATTATAATATTCTTTAATACAACTTGTATTTTCTAATGAGTCTAAATATGATAGAAGAATACTTTTTTGACGTTATAAATAGAATTTTAAAGGAAAATGTGCATATAACACCCATTTTTTATTCATAAAAATAATATAATATAAAAAAAGCATTATATCTTAATGGTCTTCTAGCATATGCAATTCAAGAAAGTCTTATGAATAGTAATGATTATACTTATTTCATTAAACATGTTTTGGTATATATTATTATTTTCATAAATATTTTTAATATATATTATTATAAATTAATTTTTTTTATCAAAATTTTCATCTCTATAGTATTTTGATATTAAATAATATTTTTATACATAAAGGATAGCATTTACTTGATATTTATAATATAAAAGGAGTTCAAATTGAATTTTTGCTACCATATTCATCAGATTTAAATCCAGTATATAAGAAATTTATAATAAAAAAGAACTTTAATATATTAATTACTGCAGCTTTTGTCATTTTTTTTTATTTTTATTTATTTTTTTTAACTTATTTATTTACAATTAATTATAGATTAAACAAGCATTTTTTTACATTAAAGTTATTTACATTAAAATCAAAATTAAATTAAATCTATGTAAGATTTTATACAAGATTTAGATTTAGCATATATAACCATTGATAAATATTTATCAAAAGCATATTTTTAACATAGAAAATATATTTGAATGAATAAAATTTTATAAAATTATAGATTTATATAAAATAAAATAATAATAATAATAATAATAATAATAATAAAATATTCATTAAAAAGTTCATTAAAATCAATTGTAGTTTTTTTTATATCAATCCACAATTTAATATGTTATTCAAAAAAACTTCTTTAATCATTTGATCAAATAAAAAAACTTTTCTATCTTCATTAATTGAAAATTTTACAATAAATCTTTTATCTTGTAAGGAATTCATTGAAAATACAAAATTAATAAGATCAAAAAATTTCATGCCTTTTGTTACCTGAATATTAGATTTGTATAGTGATTTTTTTTAAGATGAACAGTAATTAAGTTAGGCTTTATTTTTTTTGATAATGTAATTAATGTAATTAGAATTGTAGTTAGAGTAATAGAAGTAAATAAAACTAAATCTTTATTTTATAAAAGATTATTTAAATTTTTTTTTAGTTTATTTTTTTCTTTTTTTATATAATAATGATAAATAAATTAGAAATACAATATAAAATATTACCATTAGTATATATATTATTATAATCTTCTAAAGGTTTTTTAAAATTTGGATAACAATAATTAATTTTATCAAAAATTTTAATTAAAGGTGGATAAGTTGCATTTACTCCTTTAATTTTAGCAATTTAATAATAAAAAAATTTTAATATTCAATTATAATATTTATAATTAAAAAATATTTTTTACTATTATTTTTACCCATATTGTAATTATTTCATTATTTAATTTAAGGTGACGTCTATTATTAGCAATCAAACAATCTTGAATATGATATTCACACTTAGAAAAATTTTAATATATTTCTAATTTCATATTTTTTAATAATGAAAAAGCATCTGATATCTTCAAATTAAATCTTTTATTAAATAAAAAATACATATTATAATAAATAAAATATAAGAATAATAAAATATATATCATATATGATTTTATTTTGATAAAGATTCTTCATATCATCCTTTATCACAAAACTTCTACAAACTATTTGTTTTCTTTTAATTTTTTTTGCAGAATATACACATAATTGAACATTCTTTCTTTTTTTGCATTCTGCAACAAATGTTGCAATAGCTTTATTAAATTTTAAATTAAAATGTTCTACCTTAATACTAGAAGATTTCTGATAACATATAAGACCAAGTTCTATTTCTTCCCATTCAGCTAGCAGTTTATGAGATAATATTTTTTTTTTATTTGTCCAAATGTATTTAAATCATCTAAGCAATAAGAAATATCAATTGCTTCATCAAGTTTTTACGTGATTATTTATATTTATTAAAGCAAACTAATGTAATATATTCTAAATTAAAATTTAATTTGTAAGTTTATAAAAATAATTAATAATATAAATTATAAAATAAAAAAGATTATATTTACGTGATATAAAAAATATTTTAGAAGTTAATATTAATGATAAACTTGATTTTGATAAAATAGGATCAGTTAGATCAATACAATCTTTAATTTTAGAAATAGAATTTGTAATTTTTGCTGATTTGTGATTCTTTGTATCTTAATAATTTAAGTAATTACATTATAATATAATAAAAATACTTTAAAAAAAATTTATATAAAATAATACCTTTACAATATTTATTCATACAATTTATACAAATATTTATATTATTTGAATGCAATAAAAGTATGATAAGCAAAGAAATACTAGTAAAAACCTATTCTCAAATTCTTTATCTAACGTAATCTTTTAGTTTATAGTATCTTATTATGTGAAAGGTTTATGGTAAAAATTTACAATATAATCATATTCAATTTTTTTTCTTTTCCACTTCAATTCTCTTGCTTAGCTAGTACATTTTTAACTATATTCATTTTTACAATCTAAGTAAATAAAACAAATTGGATAAGTATTGAGACAAAACTTTAAATAAAAATTCATCATTATAAATTAATTGTATTTTATTTCTTGTTGTACAAAAATACTGATATATATATGTAATACTATTTATATTTTGAGTAAATGATGATCTATAGTTTTTATTTATATATTTGACACCAAAATTTTTTTTATTAATTTTCTCTGATCCATAGATTTTCTCAAATTCAAGGTATTTAATAATTTTTTCTGATCCATGATTTTTATTAATTTTCTCAAATATAATCTATTTATTTATAAGTTTTAATGAATTGATTTAAGCTTATTCATATTTACCTTCAAGATAACAACTCTCACAATCATCTTGACCGCATTTATTTATTGAAAAAAATATGAACAAGATTGGTAACAATGATCATAAAATTCACCTATTAGCTATATTTATTAAAAATTAAAAATGGATTCGATTTTTTTATATTAAAATATCAATAAATTTAATAATAATAATTACTAAACTTTATTTTTAATATTTACCTAACATTTATCTTATTTTATTAATATAGAATCAACTAAAAGAATTGAATCCTATAGCGTATCTATTTCTAATTCTAATGTAGCTTCATAGGTCTTAAAATTTCTCATTAATTAGCATACAAATCACATGTTTATTATTTATTTTAATTTGCTGATAATCTGCGAATCTGAGAACTCAGCAACTTCTCAGTAAAAATTTTATCAGGTATCCTATAACTTATAAAATTTGCTATAAATACTGTATATAATTCATTAAATATTAGCACTAAGTAAACCTCATTCTCAAAAATCATTAATTTTAATTATTAATCATTTCAATCAATTTGATAAGCTTCTTTTTTTTTAATTTTATTTTTTTTCTTTTTTAATTTCTTTTTTTTAATTTAATTTTTTCATCATTTTTTTTTTAATTTCTTTTTGACTTTTATTTCTTCGATTCCCTTTTTTTTTAAAATTTTTTTTTCTTCAATTCCTTTTTTTTTTTGATTTTTTTTTTTTGATTTCCTTTTCTTCTTTTCTTCTTTTTTTATTAATTATTTTTTTTAATTTCTTTTTTTTTGATTTTCCTTTCTTTTTTTAAATTTTTTTTTCTTTAATTCACTTTTTCCTTTTTTCTTTTTTTTTAATTCTTTTGATTTTTTTCCTTTGATTCCTTTTCCCCTTTCTTTTTTTTAATTCTTTTTTGATTTTTTTTAAAATATTTTTTTTTTTAATTTTTTTTGGTTTTTTTTTTCTTTCAATTCCCTTTTTCCTTTTTCTTTTTTTAACTTTTTTTTTTAATTCTTTTTGATTTATTTTTTTTCAATTTTCTTTTTCTTTTTTTAATTTTTTTTTTTTAATTTAATTTCTTTTTTTTTTAATTTAATTTGATTACTTTTGTTTTTTTTTAATTTTTTTCTTATTCATCTTTAATTAATTTTAAAATTTATTTAATTATTATTATTTTTTTTTATTAATTTAAAAGCGAGTCTTTAAAGTAATCTTTAGAAGGGATTCTTTGAAAATAACTATCATCACATTTCAGCATATCTTGATACAGATAAAATGATACAGCTTATAATTAGACATAGTATAATGCAAGTTTAGCGAAACTTACTAAGATAAAAAAAAGATAAAAAAGAGGAGTTTTATCTACCAAAGAAAAACCTGTCCTTGAATATATTTGGGTAAATAACATTTCAACAGAGCATAATACTGAAGATTCAAGATTACAATTACAAAAATTATTGGTTAGTGATTATGCATTTTCTCTTATGGTTTCTTAACAATATTGGGAAGGAATAGTGATGAGCTATTATAAGAGACTTTCGTTTTTTTGTAAAAACAGTTATGTACCTTCTATTTTAAATGTTTGCAAAACCCTTGAGTATTTGAATAAACAAAATAACAAAATAATAGATTACAAAAAAATGGTAGAATTTAAACAGATTGTTAAAAAATAAGTAGAATTATATAGAGATTCATAAAGAAAAAGCTAAAGATCTTTAAGATAATGAATATTTAATATAACGTGTTATCTAGTTTAATATCAGAGAGTTATTATTATTTAGTCAAGACTACTCTTTTAGTGATATAATGTTAGAAGAGCTTAAAGCTGAAAAAAAGAATTTAAAGAAATTGAAGAAAGATGATAATGTTAAAAATAGTACTTATAAATATGAGTATATATTACATATTCTAAGGTCTAAAATATGGATTAACGATATTTCATCACCTAAAGAAAATAAATCCAAATATAATAAGAAATCTTTTAAAATAATTATTTGATTTTATATGATGATGATAAAATATAAAAGAAAAGGAATAATAATGAAATTGAAAAGTAATCAAAGATAAAGATAAGAATGTCAACTACTGATTTAGAATAAGCAATTGAATACTATTTAGAAGTTTATTTAATTAACTTTCTTTTTTTAAAAATAGATCTTTTGTTCTTATAAATAAGAGTAAGTTTTTTCTTTTCAGGATTTTATCAGGAAATTTTTTTGAATGTATTTTTTTTAATAACATTTTTTTATTTTTTTAGGAGCGGATCTTTCATTCTTCAGATAGAGATAAATCTTTTCTTTTCAAATTCTTTTGGGATTCTTTTTGGTATTCTTTTTTACTATTTTTTTTCTTTTTTTTAAGAGCGGATTTTTTATTCTCGAGAATAGAACTGTATCTTTTTTTCAGAATTTTATTGGGAGATTCTTCAATAAATTTTTTAATTGGTAAATTTTATCAGTGAGTTTTTTGAAAGATATTTTGGAATGGGTTTATTCTTTTCTATAATTATTAATTTTTTTTAGGATGGAATTTTCTTTTTAAATTCTAAGATAATTCTTATAAAGGGTGATTTTTCAGAATAATTTTCTATTTTACAATTTTTAATTAAAATTTTTTCTTCATATCTAAATAGCAGATGATTCTTTCTGGTTTTTATTTTTTATTTTTATTTTGTATTATTATTTTTTAATTTTTTCTCTTTAGATCTATAAGTAATTTGCAAGAGAATTTTTTTCAATTTTTTAAGAATAGAATTTTCTCTTCAAATCTCAAAGTAATTCTATAAAGAAAATTCTTTTTGATTCTTTTCTATTTTTAATTAACTTTTTTTTAGAATGTAATTTTTTCTTTTCATCTTAAGGTAATCTTTATAAATGGTGATTTTTGAAGTAGATTTACAATTTTTAATTAAATTTTCTTTTTTTTAAGAATGGATTTTTTTCTTTTCAGATTCTAAAATAAGCCTTCTTTTATAATTATAATATTATTTTTCTATCTTTGATAAGATAAAACTTGTAAGGTTCTTCATGATAATTTAGACTTTATTTGTAAGCATATTTTTCTATTAAAAAAGAATTTTTAAAAATTGTAATTAAAAATTAATAAAATTTAAATTTAAATAAATAGTATTTATTAAATTATTATTTTTGAATTAATAAAAATTTGAAATATAAATTATTCATTAAAAATAATTTTATAAAGAAAATATTCAACTAGCAATTGATAATATAATATCACTATCAAATTTTATTTACATAAATTATACACTATCAAATAGCATGATCTTTAAAAGCCTAATAATTATAAGCTTCAAGATAATTAAAATTTTCAAAATTTTTAGGACTATTTAAAGAAATATGTAAATGCATATTAAAAGTATCAATACACATTCTATTTTCAAGAATAGTTTTAATCAAATTTTATTTAGAAAATACTCATTTTATCATAACATTAGAGAAAGGAATTATTAATGACAAATCAACAAAAATAGTAAGATTGGAAATTGGTTTCAAAAATTTGTAGTATTAAAAATTTTATACTAACATTTGGCAAACTAACATTCTTTTGCATATTTATATAACACAATCAAATATTTAATTAAATTCTATTCTTTTCACTGGTCAAAATCAAAAAAATCAGACATGTGAAAATCAGCCTAAAATCAGTCTAAATTTGGCAAATTATCAAAAAATCAGCTTAGCCAATTAGTATACACTAGAAATCAGCCAAGTATCAGTTAAATTCGACCTATCTTATTTATAACTAATTGGCATACTTATTGCTGATTAGTATACATCAAAAATTGGCTAAAATTTGACCTATCTTATTTATAGCCAATTGACATCCGATTTACATTTGATTGATATACATCAAAAATTGGCTAAAATTTGACCTATCTTATTTATAACTAATTGATGCTCAATTGGCATATATTAGAAATTAGCTAAGAATCAGCTAAAATTCAACTTATCTTATTTATAGCTGATTAATGTCTAATTTACATCTGATTGATATATATTAAAAATTGGCTAAAATATTTCAAAATAAAATAAAATTTGAAAGGAAATATAACTGAGATTTAGGATTAATAGCCAAATAATGTTAAAAACATTTAATTTATTTTCAATAAATAGTATTTTCTATTAATTGGATTAACAGCTAAATATTCTTTTACATTTCGCTAGATTGAAATTTGATAGTTAATTATACAAATTGACCTAAAATATGATGAATTAGTATTATATAATCATGACTTTTTAGATAAAATTTAGTATTTAAAATTCAACATTACATATTTCTTTTTCACTAAAATAATATGGAGAACTTGCAGATTTATATCAATAAACAAATTCTAGAAAATGTTCAGCTTATCTGGATGACAAATCGACCTTATATGTAAATTAATATTGGACTTGACCAGAATAACAATCAACTGTATTATCTTTTGTAATAAATTTAGCTAAAATGTATGAATTTTTTATATGTCACAAAGACATTGATGATCTAAAGATTTCAGAACCAATTCAGTACTTTCTGAATTAATTTATTTTGACCTGAATCATTATACCATCTTCTGAATCCTTATTGAATAGCTTCCTAAAATCAAATATGATATATAGTAAATTGTATTGTAGTATTCAACCATCAAATCAAGCATTTTATTTGAAATAATTATATTATCAGATAATAGTTTAAGGAATTTGCTAGAAATGGTTCACTATCAATAACATTTGATTTCTTAATATTTTGTGAATTCATTCAAAACTGATGGATTTTGTAAGAAGAAAATTCATCTGTATCCAAAAGGGAATTAATTGAAGGCTAATTATCTAGCAATTCAAGCCCTTTTACCTCAATACTACTGGAACTTGTAATACTATCAATTTGAATATTAAATATCAATCAATGCATTAGCTCATATTTGATTTTTCTATTACTATTCAGTAAAGAACCTAAAAATAGTTCATAAATGAATAAGCTGATTTATTCAAGAAATTCTCAAAAAAAAAAAATACCAAATATTCCATTCATATGTTCAAAAGAAAAATACCAAAACAGATATAATAGACTATAGTCTCTTGAACAATTGTATAAATGGAGATAAAAGTAAAGATTTGATATGATTTTGTTATGCCTATGATTATTTTCAATCAATTTCACCATCTCAATTAGTCTTCGATATACTTCATAATAGATCTAATTCTACAATCTAGCTTACTAAAATTGTACAAATCCTTATGAAATATGCAAGAATCTTTCTATCTACAATCAGAAGATATTTCTAAAATGAAACAGTGGCATATACAGTAAAAAATATTCACCACTGATCAGCCATAAAGTTAGAAAATCCTTTTTCTTCATGAATTTTACCTAGAATTTAACCCAGATTGGAAGGAATCTGAAACTTATTCATCTTTTTCTGATTTTTATTCAGGAAATTTAATGTTAAATCCCTTTATTGATTCAGATTCATTTTATTATCTATCATAAAATGCCTAAAAATAGGTAATGTATTAGATCGATTATGATATATTTTATAAGGTTAAAATATAGCAAACATAATAATTCAGACTATCTTATGCTACTTTGCTTTACAAATCATTTTTATAAAGTGTTCAAATTACAGCATTTCCATTCTAATACATTTTGATATTACTCAATTAGATCTTGTATAATGAATTAATCATCAATATTATCTATTCTGACAAAATTATGCTGATGATTTTTATAATTTGCCTTCTTTTCGCATCTATAATATAATACTAAGGCCAAAATATGTCTACATATTTTTCTAGCGGCTGGTATATCACATAAAACAAGAATTAAAGTTACAATCAGTGCTAAATAGTGATTTATTTTATGTACACTGACTTCATTTAGTCTAGATAAAAGACCAAATGTCAGTAAATTTTACGTTTAAATTAGATATTATAAGACAAATTGCATATAATAGTATATATTACTCTAATGCTATAAATAGTATCACTATATAGTTAGAATCAATCGAGATTTAGCATTAATCCAAGATGAGAATTGGTCACTTCATTTTAAAAAAATTTGCCAAATTTTCTTGTGAAGATTCTTTAACATCTGCCACACTTCATTATCATATATATTAGTCATAATGTTGTTAAAGTACTGATGATTTATCCATTGTCTCAGGCTAATTTCAAAATTAGGCCAATGATATATAAAAGTGAGTTGTTATCAAATTCCAGAAAATGAAAAGATTTAAATTAGTTCAAATTAAAGTTCGATTTGTCAATACGATTTTTTGAGATAATGGAGTATTGTAAAATCATATTTTATGAATTGAAAAATTGAAAAATTTTATATACTAATATTTCATTACAGTCAGCATATTATTCTGTTAAAAATTCACCACTTCCTGTTTTTGATACAGTTTATAACATTTGGAACTAGAAACAAAATGGTAAAATCAGTCATTTAATCCAAGTGTTTTTTTCGTTAAATATATTGAATTTGGAAAATTTCTAAATTTGTCACCTCTGATTTTTATCAGAACCAATTTCATAAATTTTATTTATGCCTCAGTTGCAGACTCTGTAATGTTAAATCTTGTCTGAAATGACATGATCTAAAGTAAAATTCACAAAAATCAGTTATCAATTGATTCTATATTTAATGGATTTTAAAATGGCTCATAATCTAGTAATGCATAATCTTCAAATGTTTTAAAATCATCCTCTACAGAAATATCATCATCTTCAGATTCATCTGTAATATAATCTTCTTCAGTGGAAATTCTAAAGATTCTGAAGGTTGATCAGCTTCTGTTTCAGGATTATCAGAAGGATATATATCAGATTTGGATAATTTGTATATTTTCTTATACATCTCTGAGGTAAAAAAGTAGAATCAAAATCTTCTTGATATCTATCATTGGATTCATGTTTGATAATTTCTATAATTTGACTAGTTGAAGTTGATATTGATCATTCTCCCATTTTGTCTTATATTCTGAATTAATAAAATGTATCTAAAATAGAACTTTGTGAATCTTAATATCTAATTCTAGTATTATGAGAGGTTGATGGCCTAGAAGTTAATATATTTTCTTTATCAGTTAAATATCAATCGACCTATTTATTCTTTTATGAGGTGTATTAGAAGATTGAAAAATAGAAATATCTTCTTCATCAATTAATCTAGAAATTGATCTATTTCTTTTATGAGAAGATGTATTAGAAGATTGACTAGATGAATCATTATCATCATCACCATATATTTTATAAATTGACATTTTTTTAGCTCATTTTTATTTTATAATCGAGAAAAATTAAGAGGAAAATAAAAGTTTGAAATAGTTATTTTTGAAGACTCTTTTTAGTTGAATTTTATATTTTTTAAAAAATGCAATAGTTTCGCAAATATTTATATTATTTTACTAAACTATTGTTTTACTTTTTTAGTAAATATAAATAATTAAATAAATTTTCTTTTTAAAATAATTGTAATATTTATAACTATTTTTGTTAAGTACATTTTGATTTAATGTATTGATATATATTTCTAATTTACTTTAAGTCTTTTTTAATATATAATTAAAGTATTATATTATATTGATAATTATTTCAGATTTACTTTAAGTCTTAATGTATGATAAAAGAATTGTCTTTAAGTTCATTTTGATTTAATGAATTGATAAAGTGTTTTTAATTTATTTAAGTCTCGTTTAATACATAATTAAAGTATTAATTGCATTGATGAATTATTTCTGATTTACTTTAAGTATTATATTGATTTAATATATTATTTGATATAACTATTTGAGTTTATTTCTGACATATATATGAAAATTTATATAAATAAGCTTGATTTTTCCATTTCTTAAAAAATAATTTCAATTCAAACTTTATCTTTTAAAATTAAATTTTATCTTTACAATCAAATTTCTTTTTTTACAATTTCTTTTTTTGCAAAATGTTACAAAATATTAACTAAAAAAATTATTATAAAAACAAAAAGTATGTAAGTTAAATTTTATCAATCAACCAGTTAATTTTTTAAAAGATAACTAATTTTTTACTTTCTATAATAGAATCTCAATCACAAATAACACTAATAAAATGCCTCTAATGAAAAAAATTAACTAATATAGAGCCGAAACATAAGTTAAATTTTATCAATCAACCAGTCAATTTTTCAAATGATAACTGATTTTTTTTGCTTTTCTATAATAGAA
>CAJVPQ010000642.1:0-24933 GCA_910591825.1 Funneliformis caledonium
TCAAATTGAGTCAAGTTTAAAATTTATATAACTCGAATCAAATCAAATCGAAAAATTTTATAAAATAAATTTGACTCAACTCGACTTGAAAAAAACGAGTCGAATAGAGTTGGTCTTTAAACTTGACTCGACTCGACTCATTCGGAACTCTAATCATCTATTATTACACATGATTTCACTAGATATCATCTGATACTAAACCCTCTAGGATCACTATCATATGATTCTCCTAATAATATATAACATAGAGTATTATCTGATTCTAAGCTTTCTGAAAGCACTATCAGATGATTTTTCTAATAATATATGTGTATAGAATCACCTGTTACTGAGCCTTTTGAGACCACTATCATATGATATTTCTAATAATATATATATCTATTTGTGATACCCATTTTAGAAAAAAAAATGATAATTAGTAAATTTTAATTAATTTGACCAATACTATTCATAAATTTGGTCAGATTTTTGGACATAATCAAAGTTAGCATACAAGTAATCTAAAACTGACTAGTTCTTTACTAGTTCTATGATAGTTCTAAGATAACTACTAGGGCATTACTATAACGCTAAGCTGAAATTCAAAATCACATGCTTAAAGATCAGCCAGAATTATTGACGCTATAGTGCTGATTAAATTTAAACGTAGATTTACTATATTACCTGACGTGATTTTTTTAATACTACTTTGATATCTTAAAGGTTCTCAAACAGGATCAAAAGAAAAGCATTCTTAATATTTTAATAGACAACTAAAAAGGGTCAAAAGTAGGCAAATATAAAGGTAGCTTTTTATTAATAAAAATTCTACAGAACAATAAAAATAAACAAATATCTAGAAGATAATAAAAAGAAGACAGACTATTAAAAACAATCAGATAATTACAAGATAATAAAAAAGACATAAAGTAATAAAAACAAATAGATATCAATTTGGATATAAAAAAAATCACAGAATACTAAAAACCTTAAAGTAAGTAATATTACTCATAAGTAGGTTCTATTATAATCATAAGTAGGTTACATTATAGTCTAAGCTGTCTTATATAGGGAATACTCTTATAAGAATATTTCCTACAACAGCTATTCTATTAATAAATTTAGCAAATAATTATTAATAAGAGTATTTAATTTATTACTAAACTTTTTCTAATGATTATTGTTTATTTTATTAAATTCAAAAGTAATCTTGATCAGTATTTTCTTTTTATTAAATTTAATACTCAAAAAATTGGAAAAATAATAATAATAACATGATAGTCAAAACCTTTTCTCTTAGAATTATTATATAATAATCCAATAAATTGAGAATAAAATCTGTAAAAGTTTAAATATAATCAATTCTAAACGAGTGGTAATTAATATAAAAGTTAAAAATTAGAATAAGTATTATTATATTTAATTATAAAGGTATCAAAAATAAAAAATCTCTGAAGAATACCAAAAATTTCAGATATATAAAAGATTATATTTACATTTATATCAGTATTAAAGTCTTTTAAGATAATCAGATGAAAGTTTTTATTATAATATTCTAAATCTATTCAATCAAAATCTGTCAAATTGCTTTTTTAATATTAATATCAGCAGATAGTAAATAATAATTAATCACAAGTTTTATTTATTTATGACTTATAAATTAGCAAAGATTATATAATTTAACTTTAAATTATAATGAAAAATATGATAAACTAAGCTTTAAAAAATATCCTATACTATAAGCTGCTTTTCTCATAAGTAGAATAAAATTAAAAAATAAAATAAAGAATAGGTAAAAATAATTAAATATTTTTGACTTCTTAAGTTTAAAATTGATTTCTTATAATTCTATTATATCAAGGTTATATGATGAATAAAGTGATAAGTTAATAAAAGAACGAATATTATAAGTAGTAAAAAAAATTTTAAAATAAAGGATAACTTGAAAATAAGAATAATTAGAAATGTGATTTGTGATTAAAAATAGGAAGATCTATAGAGACAGTATTCATTATTAAAATAATTAAAATTATAAAAAGCTACTGATAGTCTCGAAAGCTTTTATGTCAAATGTAGTATTTAATATGTAAGTTGTATAGGCCTGTTTATTTGAGAGTAAATTATTGCAGATGAGATTTGATTAGAATATGTTGTAAGAATTGACAAAAGAAATTAACAGTTTTAGTAAAACTTTTAAGTTAGAGAAGTTATCTACCTGAAATCACTTTTAGGATAGCAATTAACTTTCTTTGCTTATTAATGATTATGCAAAGATATCCTTAGACTAGTTGTATAAGGTTCTATTACATAGTTTTCACTGTTAGCTTCATTTTGAGAATGATTTTAATATCTAGAATTTGTTTAATGGTTTTTATTCTTTTCATTGCATATTCTAGAGTGATGATAAGATTGTCAAGTTTGTCTGCAAGTTGAAAATTTGATTTGATAAATTCCTTAAAATCATTATCATTACCATAGATCCTCCTATAGCTGTATATGCTGAGACATTACGTTGTAGAGTAAGGAGACCATTTTTGGGAGTATTTAAAAACATTATGTTGGGGTAAGTTAGGTTAAAGGGTTAGGGTTAGTATTAAATGATTTATTAAAAAGTATCAATTACAAATTAGCATTAGAATTAAGGTTAATTATTTGTAAAAAATATCAACAAGTTGTATTATTTATTTTAAATTTATTAAAATTTTACATTTTTTCCCATCACGATAGCATCGCCTGGATAGAATTGCTAGTAATTATATATTATAATTAGTTAGGTTCAGTGATTCTAGTTCATTGACCAGTCCTGTGTAAGATATAAATTCCACTCCGCTCTCAAAAATAAATTTTTTTCGAGATAACTTATTAATTTTTTCAAAGTCATATAACTAAAAGTTTTGTAATTAATAAGATTATTAATATATATTCTGTAAATCTTATTATCAGACATAATTTTTTGGCATTAAAATCCTTTGCATATTTTTCTGCATAAAAAAGTTCTTAGAAGACATCAATGGAAATTGTGTGATATTTAAAAGGGTAATATATAAATATAAAATTTTTTGACGGTTCATTTCTGATCCAAAAAACTATGAAGATTTCAAGAAAGCATGTTTGAAGGATTACGTCAAGAAAAGTAGATTAGAATATATGTATAATGTCGATGAAGAGACTGAAATACAATTGTAAAAAGACGGCATTTATACCAGTATCCAAGAAATGTTGTTACTTATGCGAATTGTATATCCAATTTGTAAATAATAATATAGAAGATGCCAACTTCAAGAATGAATCCTTGTCATATATGATAAACCATCTCGATCAGATCATGATGGATGAAAAATATAGGTTAATGGCGAAATCTGACAGTGAAGAAGGTTCTGAAGAATTTGCAATAGCTAAAGCTTTTTATGAAGTAGTAAAAAATTTATAAAGAAATTTCATATCTGTTTTTTTTTTTGAGAGGGTTCAATTGTATGATGGAGTATTTTATCAATATAGCATAAAAATCCGCGTACATAATTAAAAAATTCAGTGAATTCGTAAATGAAATATCAATATAAAAAGCCGATGCAAGTTATAAGATTGTTGGAGTAGCGGACGTATAAAGGGAAAAGGGAGGAAGCATTTCGAACCCTAACTCACAAGATGAAAATTCCTTTCCTTATAGGTAAATCATATAGGTCTTTATAATCACACCTTTTTTGGTCCCGAGGGGCTAATGCTATTATTTTCGCGCCTATTTGCACTATGATTTCTGAAATAAATAACCAATTCCATGTATTCTATCCTATACCTATACTAAAATTTTCGCAACGTTATTAAAACATGATTTTTTATTTCAAAAAATTTTTCTTTTAGACTTTATAAAAATAAATTACATAATACAACATACAGTAGATATTAATAAATTACGTGAATTGCTTACTGATATTAAAGGTACCTTTAAGAGTAAATTTGTCATATACAAATTTGATTATCCGACAACAATTTACTCATTATATCCCTAACGATTAAAATTTCCACACATTATAAAAACTCTTTTTTTTTTTGGATAATAGATTGTCTAAGTTAATCAATTTCATCATCTGCATCATCGCTTCCTCCAATGAAAGGAATAGGTAAAAATCTTTTTTTAACAAAAAAAAAAAAAAAATAGTATTTTAATAGTTTTGTCGTATAACTTCAAAAAACGCCTAAAGAATATTCAATATACAAACCCTCCATTCCCAGAATGTCGAGAGAAATAATCAAAATCTATAGAGATGGCCGCTGCTAATATCACAGCGCGTTGATCAAACGTCAACTCTCTAGAATCCATTCTTATTACATATTTTCCCGTATCGGTAAAAAGCTTAAATAATACAAAACATTAACATTAATTTTAGGAGATTTATATAAAAGAAAATGAAGAAAATGATATTGATATATACCTCTCTAGCAATACCTGAAAAATTACGATTAACGCTTCCAAGAATACTACCAAGTTCATCTTCGATATTGAAATCCCACGATAAGAAACCAGTATCAATCCTTGCGAACTGTTTTCGGCTTATTTTATGTTTCGACAATTCAAAATTAATAGATAATATTATAATCAATAAAACATCATTTAAAATATATTATTATACTTGATAAACAAATTATATCGTCTTCGCCATAAATGCCATTGTTGATGAACTTCTCCAATCAAGTGTTCTTCACTAGTACTAATAAATATGCGAGAGTTGATCCATGCAAATGGTCTTCTAATCTTCAAAATCAATTGACCCTCCAAATCTATAATCATGGCGTTAAATTTTCGGTGCGTTCTGAAAAGTTGTCTTAATATAGTTGAAGCAAAAGACTCCTCTTCTGCAACATATCCTACACAATTCCCATTGGGATCAAGAAGAGCATATTTATTTGCTTGTTCAAAACCCTTCATTTTTTAAATATCAAAAATTTTAAGTTAAAAAAGTAAAAGAATTCTGCAAATTTATGTTATGTTTCTACAACAAAATCATTACCAAAAAGATATTAAGCATTTCTAACTGTCTGGCTACTACTAGGGTTGGATTTTGTAAAATTTGTGCTGCTGGATAGTAACGATTTAAAACTTCAAAAGGCTGTTGAATAACCTGTTGTACTTTAGTATCAGGAACATCTTTCCCTTCGGATCTTTTAGTATTCCTTTCGATCAAATTGTTTATATTAATACGATTAATGCGGCTAATTCCCGATCCTTAAAAGGGTTTTGGTGGTTTTAGAAATAATTGTGAATAAAAAAATGGCACACTTTTGTCAAAAGGGACTACTTACCTCTCAAATTTCTTTGACATAATGACGTATAACATTGAAACGAATTTAAGTTTTTATTTGGGTAAAATGTAAAATATAATTTATTCACAAAACTTTTTAAACGATGTTGCCACATAATTTTGAAAAATGATGGTCAAAAAAAAATTTTAATATTTTCTTAACAAAGATCGACATCATGTGATTTGAGTAAAAAATTTCCTATTTCATCAAACTTTAAATCAATTCTTTGCCTTGTTTTTCTTTCGTGTACCTCAACCCTTCCGCTATCTAAAAATCTCCTTCCTAATATCATCATCCATGGATAACCAACTAACTCAGAATCCTTTATCCGGTAACCTAAAGACAAATTGGTTCTATCATCGATAAGTATTTCACCATTCAATTCATGGCTGGTTGAAGTTAACAAGTCGAATAAATTTCGCGTTAATTCCTGTATTGTTGGTTCATCTGAGCTTGGAATAATACAAACTTTATAAGGTGCAACGGACGATGGCCAAATTATACCATACTCATCATGTGAAGTTTCGATGATTGCAGCAAGGATCCTTGAAATCCCAAGACCGTAACATCCCATTTGAATTGGCCTAAGTTCTCCAACATTTTCAGGTGCAAATGTAGCTCTTAAAGGTTCTGAATATTTCGTACCTAAAAGAAAAGTGTGACCAACCTCAATGGCACGATGACCAAAAAGAGGATAAAGACTTTCAGAATGATTTAGAACCGAGGTTATGGAACATACAGGACATTCATCACCTGGAGAAGTGTTATGAAAGTCACCATGATGTATACTGGTAGGATGCTTTACAATAGATTGTATTTCAGAAATTATTTTGTTGAATAATTGATTGGACTTTAAATCGGATAAATTTTTCTGAAAAGTATTGTCAACGTAAATATCAACAGCCTCGAAATTGTTATTATTTAGAATATCTTTTATATCTACATTATCATTTCTAATTGGAATAATTTCAAAGTTCTCAGAGTTTGCAGCTTTTAGCTTGGATACATTTAAAACGCGTCCGAATTCTAATATGCTTATTATAAGTCTATTATTGTTGCCAATCCCAAAGTTAACCGTTTGCTTTTGATTTACATGAGAAGATATTTGTTTTGTTGGAGAAACAAGTCCGTGTGCACGTTCTTCATTTGCCGAATAACCACAATGAGGACAAGTTAATATCAAATCTTCTCCAACTATAGAAAGAATTGTAAGAAAACCTTTAATTTCAAAATTTTCTATATAAATTCATCTTTATATATTTATTATCACCTGGAGATAAAAAATGAAACTCGTGTGATTTAGTCCCTCCAATATTTCCTGAATCTGCATCAGCCTACATTATTAACAAACTAAACATTCATGTTGTTCATTAAATAATTCAAAAGTAATGTTGATTAAAAGGACTTACGATAACAAATGGAACTCCGATCTTTTCGAAAATTTTTTTATAAGCAATTGAGACTTCCTCATATGTTCTTAGAGCATCCTCTTCACTAACGTCAAATGTATATAAATCTTTCATGATGAATTCCCGTCCACGGAGTAGACCATAGCGAGGTCGCATTTCATCACGATATTTTCTACCTAGAATACATAATAATATGGATGTTGTGTCACATGACTATGTAGTTGATCATTTAAAAATGTTACCTAATTGATACAATCGTAATGGAAGTTGCCTGTATGATGCAACCTCGTGTCCGACTAATAGAGTAATTTCTTCTTCATGTGTAGGTGCAAGACAGAACTCAGATTCCTTCCTATCTTTGAGGCGAAATAGCTATATTCAAAAAAAAAAAAAAAGTTGATTTGTTTTTTTTTATGCAAAAAAGTGATTAAATTTTTAATAAATCTATAAGTAATTATATTTCTACCAATAGCAAACCTCGCTACCAGCTGATTCCCAACGTCCTGTCCGTTTCCAGGCATTAGCACTCAATAAGTTTGGAAGAGATAATTTTTGTGCACCTATTCGATCATGATAAATGTTAAAAAAAAAAAACTATATATTTCATATAACCATTACGTTTTCAACTCACCAATATTTGTCATTTCAAGATCTATTATTTTTTCTATCTTGTTAAGTGAACGTAATGCTAATGGTAAAAGTGAATACACTCCAGAAGAGGACTGTTAAAGCAGAGTAATAAATATACAATTATCATAAATTGTAAATTAAAAATTAATAGGTATAGCTTTAAAATCATACCTGTCTTATCAGCCCAGCGCGTATCATGAGTCGGTGACTCTTACCATCTTGTTCATTTTCTTTTGTACTTGAAGTATTTTTCGTGGTTGGAAGAAAAATTTTCGACACACAACTTCTGTTGCTATAACCTTGAGTCTATACAAAATGAATTTAGCTGAATAAATAAACAAATACTCTAAAATCTGTACTGACCGAATGACCACGGATAAAATATTTCTTCTGTACGAATAACTTTCTTGACCGTTTCAATAAACAAATTGAGCATTTACTGAGCATAATTATTATATTTTTTTTTTTTTTAGCATAAAAGAAAAGATTGCTGATTTACCCTGCAGTGATCATCACATAATTGTGAGATATGTGAAATGCCGAATATCATTGGCCCTGGGTAGTGTCTAACGTTAAATGAATCTCTCTTCCAAAGGGGAGAAGGAGTATGTTGATCGATTAATCTAACTTTACTAGGCCGAGCTGTTGCATAATACAGTAAGAAATTATACTCCAATTTTGAAATAGTACCTGTTTTGCTCACAAATTTTTTTCACAATGAGTGTTCATATTCTTACTCTAATGAATTGAAGGATAAACCGGGGTGATAAATTTTATAATACAGATTGTACAAAATATTTGCCTCTTGATTATAAAATGTTTATCGTAAATCAACTTCAAGATGAAGGAGAAGAAAGGCAGTAAATTTTACCAAAGGAAGTAAGTTTCAAGTCAGTTGTGAGAATGGCGTCATGAAATTTTTAGTTTGAACATATAAAAGACTTTGGAATCTTTAGGCAACTATCTAAGCGAATTACTCGACTGCATGCATTGAATGACTTAATTTATATTCAGCACATTCTCTTATAAAAATGATACTTTGCTCCAAGTTATGTCTGAACGTGAATATAATTCATACCTTATTGAGAAATACCTTTCTCAAAGAACAGAAATTAGCATCAATATCTTATAACAAACTCATAAAAATTCTAAACATTGCTGGAAAGAGTAGACCAAAGCTTAACGGAAAAGCTTTTCATAGATCATTAGGCACGAAGCGCAGGAAGACGGGGTTCTAAATATATGCGGAAAGAGGAAAGGTGATCTCAGAAAGTTAGAATATTGTACAAAGTTATTTTAACAGCTTTGTATATTTTTTACTACTGCAAAGGTTAGAATTATAGATATCGAAATATATTGAATACAATCTAATGGATTTCAACTTACTATAACGGCATCAAAGTATCTTTTCGAAGGCACAATTATAACAATGGACTTATAATGTATCGAGGTACCAAATCTTTCTCGAAACTTACAGTAGCTATAAAGTTATTTTATTCTGTTCAGCAAGGACACAAATGTTTTTTTGAGATTTAAAGTGGTCACAGACGCCTAAGCAATTCACACCAAAAAAATTTTCTATAAATTAATGGTAATAAAATTTTCTTATTATATAAATAAAAATTTAAGTTGAAAAGAGGATCATTTATTTTTCTTTATGAACCGGTGAAGATGTATTAGTGAGTTATCATTTGCCTTGCAAATCTTAGTTAATGTAAAGCCGTATAACTTACATGTTGATTGTATATAAGGTTCTGATGATCAAGATGATAAAACGCGTCTGTCCTCCGCGATTAATTTGCTAATTACATCTCTTAACGATGTAAATTATCGAACTTTGAATACTTTCATATCTCATTTGTATTAAGTTAGCCTTGTCTGTGGAACCTGATAATAGGTTTATCACAATTATTTCTCAACTATATGAGTTTATTTTATTAAAGTCAGCAAATAAATCCACAATTTATCTTGATGACGAGCTTTTAACCAAGTTATTAAAGAACCTAATTATTTACTATGATGAGATATTTAAGAATTTAAATCTTACATCAAGTTCAATAGGTGAAGTGATGAGTAGTTCTATAAGTTATGATTCTTTGTAATCTAATAATCTACCAAATTAACTTGCTTAATTATTTCTAATAATTGTTCCAATTATACTAGCAATATTACAATAAATACTTTATCATAATGAATAAATATTTTAAGAGACTCAAGACACTATATTTATATCTAATTATTGAATTCTTAATTAATAATTAATAATATAAACTTATTTTTTTCAGTAAATAAAAATGAATATCTAAATAGTATTATTCAAAATAATTCAAAACTAACCACTGGAATATTAACTAACCTTTTTATTAAGAATACATATATAATGTTTTCAAAATAATTAAATTAGATAACTATTAAAGATTTTAACAATAATAAACTACTTAAAAAAAAGAATTGTAAATCAGAAAATTATAATGATCTAGATAGCAATTATAAAAACAGAATATCAGTTTAAAGATCAATAGAATCTTCTCTTATCTTATCAATTTCTAAAACAAATTTTAAAAAGTATATTTTTCTCATCTAAATTTAAGAGATTTTGTATTTCTAAACAAATTATTAATTGATAATACTATGTTTAGTAGCTGTATCTATTATTCTTTATAATCATCAACTAAAGAAATTTTATTTAAACAAAACTTATAAATTTTAAATTTTAAATTATTTATATATTTTTATCATTGAAGTTTTTTATAATAATAATTATTTTTGTATTTTATAAAATAATAAATATAAAAAAAAAATATTAGTTATATTTATTATTTTTTTTTTTAAAAATAAAATTTTTAAGAAAAATTTTAAAAAAAATAAAAATATCAAAATTATATATTAAATAATATAATAATTATATATTTAAATTAACTGTTAATTTTCTATCTCCTAAAAGATTAAGTTATATAATGAAAAATTAAAACCTAAAATTGATAAAATAAGTTTAGAACAATAAAAAATAATTTATTAAGATCTATTAAATAAAAGTTATTATTAATAATATAAGAAATATAAAGCAAATTAATTATTATAAAATATTTTTATAAAAATTACTATCATTAAAAGTAATATTCTGCAATAATATTTCTTAAAAATGTTTATTTTATTACAATATTTTGATTAATTTTATATATTAAAATTAATACAATCAACTCTTGATATAGCAAACTCTTGATATAATGAAAATTTTGAATAAATATAATAAAATTCTCTTGTTATAGTGAATTAGCCAATCAAATCTCTTAAAATTTTCACTATAGCCTTATAGCAAAGTTGAGGTCTAGGACATAGAGTTCGTTATAATAAAAGTTGACTGTATGTTTTAAATTTAGAAAAATCATATGAAATTATCTAATTTTAAATACCTATAATTTTTTAAATAAAACTTATTTTGAAAATTGATCAATAATTTAATAGAGCTTATCTCAAAGAATAAAAGTTACCAGTTTTAAGTATTATATTTATATTATTAAGTATAAATTTTCTGCATGTATTTTTATATGATTATTATAATATTATACTTAGTATAATTAATAAATTCTCTGTTTAATTTTGACTATTTATAATTTAAATTCTATCTTTTAAAAAACAAATTTAATTATTTTTTACAAAATATATTTTTATTTAATGTTTATTATTATTATTTAAGTTTCTTTTATCATTAGTATTTTTTTTGTATATATTTTGTTACTAGTAAAATAATAGTATTTCATTTTTTAGGTAGTATATAACTTTATAATATTTTAAAATATTATAAATTTTATTTTTATTATTACTATTATTACCTTTATTATACAAAAAAATTACATTTATTTATAATTTTAAATATAAAATAAAAGAAAGATCTTAAAAGAAAATAATAATATTCTTAATTAAAGATAATACTATAATTAAAAAAAATAGCATAATTGAATTAATTGAATTACAACTTATAACATAATTAAATTTTCTTATAGTGTAATTTAATTAAAATTATAGTGATTATTTTTATTATTAATACAAATTCATTTCAAACATTAGAAGTAATATCAATTTTAAGAAATTTAACTTATTAAAGAGTTTAGGAGTGGCAAAATAATTTTTAAACTGAGTCAGTTTAAATATTTGATATAAATTTTATATTTGATAGTTTTATGATACAGTAAGACTTTTTTTATAAGAATGAGAATTGTCTTTAAATATAAAATAATATATACAGAATTTAATATCTGAAAACATTTACAGAAGTATATAATTATTTAGAATAATAAGATCACCATTTTTTATGATAGTTAGATCTTCAACTAAGTTAAAATATATAAATATATATTAAAGATTATAATAGTTAAAATGCGTTTTTAAAATAATTTATATTATTATATTGATTGCTTTAACAATAAATTCTAATTCTTATTTTAATATATCTTTTAAAAGATTAATAAGTTTAAGTACAAATTAAAAATAGAACTTGATATTTTCATTAGAAAGTAAATAAAAGTGAATTTGAATAAAATTTTTGAGAACAAAGTGATTTTTAACTATGACAAAATTAATATATTTATACTTTCTGCATATGATATTATAGCTTGCTGCCAAAGATTTTTGATGATTATCAAACAATAGAAAATCATTTCAAATTTGATAAATATTGATCAAATTACGTATTTGAATATAGAAATTAAAATCCTTAAAAAGAAAAAGTTATTTAAGAGGTTTTAATTTCAAATTAGTTATATCAGGAAATTTAGCAATAAATACTTTGTATCTGCATAAATGAAGAATTCAAATTAAATAATTTTTATTTTGTTATTTAAGTTTTGCTTGACTAAAATATTAATAAATGAAGAAAAATTAACATTATTGAATATATTACAAGTATAATTTATTTTTTACTTATTAAATTTTCTCATAAGAAAGGTTTCAGTAGTATAGCAAATGTAAAAAGTGAAAGTGTTATAAATATGTTTAAAGGATAAAATATTAGAGAAAGCCTTTAAATCTAAGTATATTTCAGTAGCATTATAGGTTTAGTCTTTATTTATAATTGTATTTATAATTAAAATTTTAGAATAAGATATAATATTTTTTATAGATTCAAAAGGATAATTTACTTTCATATTAGCAAGTGAAAAGTTAGAAACTTTTTTAATTTAAAAAAAACCATCATTATTAAAAAAAATTCAGACAGTTTATAATAATACCTATTTCTTTTGAAAAGTTCTTGAGATTTTTTTTATCTACTGGTAAATTGAGATAACTATAAACATTTGTTAAGTTTTTAGATATTTTTAATTTTTTGAAATTTCCTATATTAAAGTGAAAAAAAGTTTTTAATCAAATAATATCATTAAGTTTCTCTTTATTATATTATTACAATATTATATCACTATCATTTTAATATTGAAATGATATCAGAATGATATTTATTCAATATCTTATTAATATTATAATATTATTGATATAATATTAAATTTATATTTAATTATAATCTAATAATTATCAAATTAATATTAAAAAATGTAGTAAAAAGAGACTTAATAATATTTATTTAATTATTAATAAAGTGTAATTGTAATATTATTACTATTTTAATATAATATTAAATTGATATTAATAAAAAATATTTATATTTTTATAAAATATATAATATATTATAAGTTTAAACTCTTAATTATATTTTTTATTTTTTTAAAAATTTATGTTTTATGATAAAATACTTATTTAAATTTTATATTTAGATATTAATTAATCTTAAAAAAAAGTTGATATTAATTTAATTATTAAAAGTTAACTATTATTTATATTAATAAATTTAAAATAATTATTTATATGATAATATGATTAATTTGTAAAAAAAAAAGAAAAAACTTTTAAAAAATTCTTTTTTACTTTATAATATAAATTTAATATTAATTCAAAAAAATTTTTTTTTCTCTATAAAATATCTATATAAATATATTAATAAATAATTTAATAAAATAATTATTTAAAAATTATTTAATATAACTTAAAAAAATATAATTTAAAATAAGTTATGTTTAGATTTATATATAGTAATTTAAACTTAAATTTTACCAATAAAAAAAATTAATTGTAATATTTTTTAAATATAATCTGATAAGAATAAATAATCTTAATAATATTATTACTTTAATGTATTAAAAGTATGCTAAACTGAATTAAAGTAATATTAATATAAAAGAAAAATATATTTTAAAAAAGTTATATTAATAATAAAGTTTATATATATTATTAAAAATATTTCTACAATTTTTTTATATTAACTTTTTTAAAATTTCTAGCATTTTATTTTTATAATCAATTTTATTTCATTTAACAATCTAATTTTACAATTTCTTTTAACTTTAAAAAAATAAAGATTTTTACTTAAATAAATCTATATATTATTTTTTTACTTGTTTCTATTTATATGTAATAATTTTTATTTTTTATTTTATAAAATAAGAAGTTAATATTTTTTAGCTTTAACATTTAATGTAAACCCCATATTATGTTTATAATAATTATAAAATTTGCATTTTAGAGATTAATTTAATTTCTAAATTAACCTATTATAATCATTTTTGTATTATATTTTTTTGCATTGTGCAATGTTCAATCCTAAAAATAATGTAAATAACACGACAAATCTTTTCTAAAATTGTAAAACTAAAAAATATTTGGATCACTGTTAAATCACCTGACATATAACAAGTACCGTATTTGTTTTTGTTATTTCTCATAACTCTCCTTCAAAATGTTTCAGGACTCCTCTGCTTGGTTTAGTTCTTCTGTAGACCACACATATATCGATCTTTGGAGTATGTGACTATATTTAAAAAGTTATTATTATTATTACTATTATCGTTGAGGAAATGTACAATTTTTATTACTTTTAATTATTACGTTATTAGTCAGTCAAGGTGGAAGCGTCGAAAGTACGTGTAATGCCGATTTACTCCCAGAATACCTATTTAGCTGTGATCCAGAACAACAAGATACCCTATGGTATTGATTCCTTAGATCATTACTTATTATTTATTACATTTCTCTTAAATAAATGTTTTGAAAATTTTCTTGTTTTAAGGATTATTAATAATATCTCGTATATGGTCATTCATCCGGATTGGATTTTCGACACTATCTCAGAAAAGGAAAAAAAACCAATCGAGAAATATATTTTGGAAAATTATAATTTCTGTCAGTTGAAACTTGAAAACTTTACGTTTGATTTTTAATGATTTTGAAATCAAACAGTTTCAATATCTAATTAATTTCAAATCTAAATAGCGGATGAGATAATCGATCAAAATCAGATGAACGTCGACAAAATTGCTTCTTTGGCTTATATTGCTGATAATAGCAAATCAAACGATGAAATTAATTCAAACGAGACTACGGACTTGGCAAATAATAATCAATCCAATGGCAACAATTACATTGTTGCACATTCTACAACGATTCCTAATAAGATATATTTATTACCACGGAAACGTGCAAGGAAAGTTTCCAAAGGAAAAAATCATGCTCAAGACAATAATACACAACAAGCTATGCCATCACAGATAATGAATATCCAGAGCGATGATTTGCAAACTGATGATTTGCAAATCGACACCGTTTTACCTGATTCGCGACCAGATGATCAATCTGAGTGGAATATTAAAAGTAGAATAAATAAGTCTAAAAGAGACCGGCCACGTACACTTCCTGATTTTATGACAAAAAAACGTCCAAGGTATGTATCAAAATATATACTCTTTTTTTTTAAAAAAATAAAAATGTCTTGTTTTGTAAACCTGTTCATTTAAAGGGTGGCTCTTACAAACACGTCGGAAGATGATTCGTTCTTTACAGATGAAGATATAAGGTAAGTAAATTTTATATCGCGTATGTATAAATGAAACCATCATGGTTTAACCATTTCTAAATTTCTTTTTTTACTGGATAGAAAACGTCAAAGAGTCAATTATTTCCAAAAATCTGCTCGAGCATCGTCTACAGGCAAAAAAGCACCATCAATACACTGTGAATGGTAACCATAATTATCATTCTTTAGATGATTTTCATAGAACTTTTGTAATCTCTAATGATTTCTAATTTATTCATTAATTAATAGTGGCAGATCAGTCCAACCGACTATGTCGGTGGAACAGCTATTAACCAGAAAGTCGAAAAAGTAGGATCGTTAGTTCTCTCACATCCATTTATATTGCAAAAACCTAAATTAAATCTAAATTTTCTATACAGTCCACCACATATTTCAAAAGAGACCAAACCTATTTCATCAATTCGACTTCAACATATATCAGTTAGATATTTACTTGAAAAGGTTTCTAAATACCTTTCGTTTGTAAAAGGATCAGATAGTAATTTAATGGACAATGTTTACGAATTCACACCTGGGCAGAATGGGTTCTTTGCACAATCGAAGTCAACAGCAAATTCTCGAGTATCTAATGCAAATTCTCGTGGTCAAACTCGAGGAAAATCATCCATAAGAAAATTTAACTTTTAAATTTTCCACTTTGCAGATATAATCATCAACTTGTACATAAATAGTTAATTTAAGTATCAAAATTATATACACGCGCATATTGTATACCTAAATAACAAATCAATTCTTTTTATTGCATTTCATTCTCATTTATATTACAATTAAAAGTGAATTCAATAGGAATATTATCATCATCATTCTTGTTGTACACGAGGGGCTTCAGTCAAACCAGATAGGTTTCTTAATGAAATATCATATACGACTACATAAATGGCAATAAATCAATAATTATAAAAAACAAAAAAAAAAAAAAATGGTTGATAAAGTTTTACCTTCTTCAATTTTCTTAATATGATACTGTTTATTATTATTATTATTATTAAAATAAAATTAGAAAATTGTTTCAATTTAGGATAAACAAAAAAAAAAAAAGAGATAATTAACATACCTTAATGGCATCATACCTTTTTCTTAATGCATCATTCTTCAAGTTTAATAATTGAAATCCTGTATATAACTCTTTAACAAATTTTGAAATTCTTAAAGGTCTATTGTAATCACCTGAAGTAACTGAATTTACAGCTAAACGTGACTAAAGCAATAAAAGTTATTAGTATCAATAAATTAAAAAGTAACTTAATATAATAATAATAATTTACCAATTCGTTAGTTAAAGCAATGAAACTGTGAAGAATATCTTCAACTGATATATGAAAAGTTTGTATATCATTATTTAAATTTACTTTGACTTTTTATTTATAATTAAAATAAAAAGAAAAAAGAAAAAAGAAAAAAAAAATGTGAGCGATGATTAATCATCAATAAAAGTAAAATACAAATGTAAGGAATTAATTAATTACCACCACATAAATCTTCTAATTCTTCCAAAGAAATTAATTTTTCAAATTTCAAATATATTATAAGTTCAGCTTGGTATAATGAAGTTTGAAGTGTTCGATTCCACAAATCATTATACCTTAAGGAAAGACAGAAAAAAATTTATTAATAAATTCATTCATAAATAAAAAATAAATTCATGAAATGAACCTATAGTATTGGTGATAAGGTACGAGTTGAGATAATTGAGCTAAATGTTGTTTTACTTCACTATATTTTTCTAGTGCTGTTTGTATAATTCTTGGAACTACAATATCAGATTAATCAAAAAATCTATAAATACGATAAAATTTTCAAAATTAAAGTTAAATTTATTAACCTTCTTCAGGCGAAGCAGAATGAACACGATCCAAAATTGCCGTAATATATCGACAAGTTTTTTCGTAATTACGAACACAACGGAATATTTCCTATACAAGTTTAATAAAATGAAAAAAATTCATTAAACTTTTGCGAAATTTAGGATAACTTTGATAAATAACTTACGTCTTTCCGCAATGATTCTTCTTCCATGTTAGTCTCAATTTGATTAAAAAAAGTTAAATCAATTGACATATTTGCTTTTAATTTTTAAGCACGGTAAGGTAAATTTCAAAATTAAGTTCGAAAAATAATATCAAAACAAATTACGGGCTTATTTATAGCAAAATTCTAAGCCACTAAAAAATGTATGATTTATAGGGGAGATTTTACCCACGCTGTCTAAGTCATTTGGTTAGGAAGCAATCTAATGGATTTTTAACCTGGTAAAACCTCGTCGCTTTCTTGGAATCATGATAATTTGATATTAATGCGAAAATAATTTTAATTGATCTTGTAATAAATTTCTTATAGATTTTTCGTGTATAAATTCAAAATTTTTAGCTGTTAATAATGCGCAATTTAAAGATTTCGGTTAGAAATTGTCCATTTAAAGAAAAATGAAGATTATAAATGAATACCTATATCTTCAAAATGAACAAATGCTAGAATATATAGGGCTTTGTCATTCACAAATATTTTTGTAACTACTGTAATTATCTTTTTGATCAAAGAATTTGTTTACAAAGTAATTTTATTTTTGTTATACACAAAAAATCAGACGTGGTGATAATTCAATCAAAAATAAATCATTAGGAATAAATTTATTAACGAATGATGAAATTCATTATAAATTGACGAATTAACAAAATTCGATAATTCGTCTTTATGCGTGATAACTAAATTATTTATTTGTAAATGGCGTGTCAAAAACATTTTGATGTTCTAATTTTTGAACTTGGTCTATCAGTTTTTGATGGCTTATAAAGAGAATCTTCAATAAATGATAATGCTTTGCATGAAAAGAATGTGATTCATCCATTCGGTTATAATTTAATTTTCTTGAGCTTGAATTCACGTGCTTTTTTAAATGGAAAGAGATAAGCAAAATCAATATTGATAAATAGTTCTCTTTAACCAAATTAAAAAGAAACATTTTTTTTTTTTTTTTTACTATGAAGTAGTATTTCTTTTTTGAGAAAATGCGTTTTTTTTTTTCATCATTCCAATATTGAGTACATTGATAAGTTGGTGGAAATGCAATGGACCTCCTAGAGTTTGAAAATATTTTCCAAGAAATTTTTGAGTCCCAGAAAAGGATACTCTGGCCATAAAATTTTTCACTCCCACATGACCATATATAATTTGTCACCATTTTTCAGGGACAGAGAGATGAAAAATATTTTTTTCACACCCATTATATGTCACCGGTAATTTTTACTTATAAATTTATGGTAAATCTGGCGAAATACACTGATCACGTGGCAGATATGTGCGACAGAATAAAGGTTACATAGTAAAGTTAGGGTTCTTTTTTATCTACTACAAAACGCTATGCCTGAAATTACTCTAAAATGTTTCGTTATAGGTGAAAACCTAAATAATTCTTTTAAAGTAGATATTAAAACTAGTGACACAGTTTCAGAACTCAAGACAAAAATTTGGAATAAAAAACAGAACGCTTTTACCTATGACCGCGCTAATCATCTCAAGTTATGGAAGGTCGACATCTCTCCAAAAGACGAAAAGAAACGAGAAATTCTCAGGAACCGAAATCGTATTAACGTTATAACTGACCTCGAAGGCAAGGAATTATTAAAGGACACCAATATCCGTACATATTGGCACTCGACCGGCAGCAGACAACCAATTGAAAATCACATAAACGTCATCGTAAAGGGAAACTTGATTAATGGAAATAAAAGTTAGGATAGAAAAAAGAAAGAATCAATATTTATAATTTATATCCTTGCAGTATTTGCTATTTTAATAAAGCATTACTTCAGAAGTTTCTATTTTTTGTCAAAAAAATTTTTTCACTCGGAATGTGTCTGTCTCGAAGGCATGACTTTATAAGGATCCGGATTAAAACAACTCGGATATTGGGATGCTTGTGAGGACATAAGGGATACCATGAATTAATAAATCTTTACATTTCCAATTTAATGATGGAGTCCCCTTGATGATGATAAACATTCTTTTCTAGATTGTGATTTCTTTGGCAACTTTTCTCTAGTCTATTGCGCATTTTGGACACCATGTAGCAAAACTCCTTAACTAAAGATGACTCTCAGATGTGCCTTTGTTATATTCCCATTTCAAAGGATGCTTACTATTAATTTACCTTTCAGAATGGCATTTTCCACACCGCTTTATTGCAATATCTTGGCCACGCTCAAAGTTAATCAAGTTCCTCATTTTTAAGCATAATTAAATTCGCTGACGTAGTTATCATTGAATCGGAAAAATCCTTGCAAAAAAAATTTTTTTCACTAACGCTCCGGAACGTGTATAACCGCTTGTATTTTACACATAAGAAATCAACCTCAATATTTCATAATATATTATATATAAATTATTTAATCAGTTAAACAAAAAAGTAAATATATATAGTCTCCCAGACAAATGAGATTCATTATACCAAAACTTACTATATAACAATAATTAAAATAATATATGTAAGTTTTTATTAATATTTTGAGATCCTTATTATTAATTATAAAATATTCTTATATTATTAATATGAATTTAAAGAAAAAAAATATGTATAGAAATTAAAAAACAGTATAGCAAATAATTATTTTATAATTGCAATCAAGTAAATCAGTTTTATCTATTATAGTTATTGGATAAGGAAGGATATTATATTACTGAGATGCAAAGCATCTCAGGTGATGTAATATTCTGTCCTACCCAATAATTGTATTATAGTGTAAATTCATATGATCTAAAAATTATATTTAACATATAAAGTAAAGCTTTAAATCAAGTCAAGTTAACCTGTTTATTTAACTTAACCTGACTTGAAAATCAAGATCAGATTAGTAGATTTTTAGGTTTATGTTAGATCAGGTTAATAGGCTAATTTAACCTGAACTAATCTGACAAAATTCAGATTAACCAATTATTCTTCTTAAATAATTTATTATTATTTAATTAAAATGATTAGATTATCATTCTATTTAAATGATTTTTATTATTTATTTTAAATAATTTATTATTATTCATTTAAATGATTCCTTATTGTTTTATTTAAATGATAATTATTTGATTTTATTTTGATTATTTCATTCTTTTATATATTAATTTTTTAATCCTTTTTTTATTTTTTTTAGGTAAATTTATATTTTAAGGGTATTCTATACTCTTCTAAAAAAGATAATATCAAAATTTTTGATGATAATTTCATGTTTGAAAATGTTTTTAATAACTTGAAAAAAAATCCAATGATTATGAATCAGATATCTTAATCTTATGGATTCTCTTTAATATAAACATATAATTCTTAATTGATTTCTTTAATTATTTAAAAACTGAAGTATTATATATATAATATAAATCCAGAGGATTTCATAGAGTACTAAATTACTATAAACTAAAAAAGTGAATTTTTAAGATGAAAAAGGTAATTTTTATATTATCTTTTAAATTTAAACATTTTTATTTATATGTGTTATAAGCAAATACATTATTCCACTTTTATAGTAAATATAGAATAAAATATTATGATAATATATATGAAATATGTTAAAGTCTTTATTACTTTTTCTTAAATAATCATGTAAAATGAATAGATTACTTTTGGTGAAGATATTTTTTTTCCTCCTTTAATGATTAGAAATATGCATAAGTATTGTAAAAACTTAACGATAAGTATAAGTAATACACAAAATTTTAAAAATTACATATTTTATAACCTTTTAATAATGTCTACTAATAAATCAATTTAGAATATTAAAGATTATTCTCATTAGTTATAATTAAATGAACCTAAAAACTTTACAATATAATTGAACCATTTTTGGATAGCATATCACAAAAGGAAATTCAGAATACTGAAAAGGGATCAAGTAAAATAAAATTTACATTTAAAGCTAAAATTTTAATTATATAACTCTTAATAAAAAATGAGTTATGCTAAATAACTTATGAGTGAATAGAATCAAAAGATTCATCATTTATAAATGAATTATGTCTTTTTCATAAATTGATTTTCTATTTAATTTAACCTTTATTTAAACAGTGAAAATAAAAATAAAAAATAAAAATAATCTTATTCTATTTGCTGCAGATCATAAATATGATTTGAATGAACATTATTACTATAAATCCTTATTTAATATAGAAAATATTATATTGTTATTTTTAAATTATTTCTTATAATTTTCAAAATATTAAAATTCAAAGTTTATATTATTTCTAAAAATACATGATCCATTATAAAATGAATTACATAAACAAAGATTAGTTTATAAAAAACCATCAGGTCTAATCATATAGTAGAAAAGTATATCATAAACTATAAAAAAAACAAAAAATTTTTTTTTCATCATATATCAAATTACTATGTATATCTTTCTTTTTATTTATGATTGAAATAAAAATTATTATTAACTAAGATAATAAATCTTAAAATCATATTTATAATCTTAATATCACTAATAAATTTTACTTTTTCTAATTTGAAGAATTAATAAGAATTATTAAATCTTATGCTTTATATTATGTTATTTCAAAATAAAACATATCTGAAAAATGAGGTAAAAAAACTTTTTTTTCAATTTTCAATTTATTCACTTATTTTAACACTTAATTTGATTATAATTCAGAAATTTGAACATCTATACTATTATATATCTACTCCTTATCCTAAGAATAATATTACAATTAGCAGTGAATTGATTACTTATGATTGTTTAGTTAAGTTAAAATTTTAATTATCAATAAAGGTTTATAGTCTCTGATGAAAAGAATGGCAGTGTAATCTTTTACTATATAATTAACTTTTTTTTAAAAGATTTGTATAAACAATTACATAGTATTTTATATGTATTACTAATCCAAATTCTATGTGTATTATTTGAAACCCGCAATGCATATTTTAAAATAAATAAAATTTTTGTAATCATGAAATAAGGTCAAATTGAGTGTTTAATCTTTAAAATTAAGATTACAAAAAATTTTACTATGTTAACGAGCTTCACTCACTAATAAAAAATATTTAACTAAATATTTTACAATAGAAATAATATATTCTAACTAAGAAAGCATGAAGTAGAAAGCATGAAGTTAAATTAATATGAAAAAAAAGGCTAACTTTCTAATTTTTTAGTATTTTAACTTGTATTTAAATCCAGATTGACAGAGAAGGAGAATACTTTTTATATTTTAATTTTTTGAGTGTATAATTTCTTAATCAAAAGCATTTGAGAATAAAAAAAATTTTGAAAGTTATTTATTAAAAACTTTTATTATTCAAAAAAAACTTTTCACCATTCTTTTCGCTGGGAACTGTATTAGAATATCAAACTAAATAGTAATAGAACGGGTTAGCTAATAATCGTAATTATAGAAGAAATACTTACTCATATAAGGAAACTGATCACTATTCCCATTAGTATTGCAAAAATTGTTTTCACTATGTGAACCCTTATAACAATTATATTTTAACTCCAAATGAAAATACTTTATGCGAATGTAATAAAGAATACTAAGAATTCTTTGATTACATTAATAAAGAAAGTTATTCACTTTTAGAATCAAATGGAGGAAATATATATTAACATTCATACAATAATAGTAATTCTGAATTAAACCATAGCTTAAAAGAAGATAAATCCCTTATTGATAGAAAAGGACATGATTGGAGACAGGATATACATGATATTTATTTACAAGTGCTGAATTTAAACAAGTTACTGTCAAACAAATAAAAAATAATGCTTTAGTAAAAACTAGACAAGATTATTCTGTTAATTTTACTCTCTGTAAAAAGATCATTACAATTAAATTAAAATATAATTGTATCGTTAGATATGGATTAAAACAAATTTATCCTGAAATAAAACCTAAAGTTCTAGTTAACGAAGTATTTTTAGAAATACCAAAAGCAGTACAACAGCATGACAAAGCTCATCGAAAGGCACATTATTTTTAGAACACAGACGAATGGATACAGAAAGAATTGGATAAACTATTTAATAATTATGAACCTCTTATCACTTCTATTTCTAGTCAAATTATAATCCCTAATTTAGATTTTTAATTATATTTTATTATATCATATTTTATTTTTAAATTATTATTTTATTTATATTTTAAAGAGGTAATATCTAGTTGAATAGCATCTAGTGAGTGAAAGTCTCGTATATTATTATTATTATAATTGAGTGAAAGTGACTTACAGCTTAATTATTCAATATGAACATATAATAATATTTTGATATCTAATAATATTTAATTTATAACAAATATTCTAATCATATTCAAATTAATAAGGAAAAGAAAAGATTTACTAATATAATGAAATTCTTTACTATTCAAAATTTAAAATTATATCATTTTGATAGAAGAAACCTAGACAATTGCTACAAGTCCTTAAATGATACAAATTAGAATCTGTCCTTTATATGATGCATAATGATCCAACAGCTAGACATTTTGAATGAGAAATAATATTCAATAAAATTAGGACACAATTTTATTGGTCACAAATGTATGAAGATATTAAGAAATATATCAAAACTTGTAACTTTTGTCAACAAAGAGGAGGACTAAGCAAAAATAATGAACTACATTTCATATCACCTTATAGCCCTTTTTATCAAATAGGAATTAACTTTATTAGTCCTTTACCTATAACCTCTCGAGAAAATCGATATATTATTGTAGCCATTAATATACTCACAAAATGGCTAGAAGCAAGAGCTGTTACTGAAGCTACTGCTAGTCAAGTTGCTTTCTTCATCTATGAAGACATTATTTGTAAATATAAATATTTTATAAAGATTTTATCAGATTGAGGCACTTATTTCAATAATGAAAACAAGCATCATAACTCTACGTCCTACTACCCACAAACAAATGAACAAGTAAAAAGGTTTAATAAAATCTTAAAAGAATTCTTAACAAAAATTATAGAAGAATAAACTGAATGGGACTTGTATATAACCCTGTATTATTCGCATATTGAATAACTTAACAATCAACTACCAAAATGATACCTTTTATATTAATATATGAAAGAGAAGCAAAACTATCTCTTGATGATTATACTGACTAAGAAAATAAAAATTTGATCGACAGAATTCGACAAATCATAGAAAATTATCTGATATTAGAGAAAAAGCAAAACAAATAATGATTGTCATAAAAAATAAACAAAAAACAACATATGATAAAAATTTGGCTAAGCCTATATCATTTGATATAGGACAAAAAGTTTGTATTATATTATTACACAAATCAATCAATTTTCTAACAAACTAGAACTTAAATGAAAAGGACCTTATCGAATTCATAAGATTTTGATAAATAGATCTTATTATCTAAGAGAAATAGATGAACGCCTCTTTACTAAACCAGTAAATGACAATCTATTGAAACATATTATGATTGGCAATCATAGGAACTAATAATAGTGATTACATAAGCAATGATTTCTAATGAATATAAATAGATCTTAAATTCCTAAGAATTCAGTAGACAATGAAAAGTCTTTTTAATAATCTCATTCAATTGGAACCTACCCTTATACCTAAGTGGAATAAACTTTATCACGAAATAGATAGCCCTTGAATCAAAACTCAAAAATTGTAATAACAATTTTGACATTGCAAGAATTTGAAGAATAGACTTGGAATGTTAATGAATATGTATTTTATTGGAGAACTTTTA
>CAJVPQ010000643.1:0-24914 GCA_910591825.1 Funneliformis caledonium
CCACCTAATCAATGGCCTGAACCAATGGATCTTGATCCTCCTGGTATCTACGTTGCCATTGATTATGGTTTTTATCCTTTCCCCCTCCGTTTTTAACTGGCCATCACCTCTTCTTCTTCGTAGCCTTGGCCGACACTTAAGTAAAAAAAAAATATTTATTTAAAAAAAAAAAAAATTTAAAAAAAAATTTAAAAAAAAAAAAAAATACAAAAAAAAAATACAAAAAAAAAATAAAAAAAATAAAAGAAAAAAAAAAAATTCCCCCTTTTTAATATAGTTTCACTAGGGTGTTTATCTTTTGATAAGCATGACTACGATACGTATATGGTATCGTATATATTATATGAAGTTGGCTGTTTCGTCTTTCCTTTTTGCAATTAAAATACTCCCCTTTTTGGCCACTTCATCCGTATTTTCTTTTTAGTTTAGATATTAAATTAAAAAAAAAATAAAAAAAAAAATAAAAAAAAATTATTATATAAAATACATTCTTACGACTTATGTATTTCGATGATGTTTTGAGGTGAACTTTTTTTTTAATTATTTTTAATTTTATACCCCCATTATATTCGTTTCACATTTCTTATCACCTCAAATGAACCCTTACATTTGATATGTGATGGTTCAAATAGTTCTTTACCTGAACGAAGCTTGCCACCTCTACGTGGTGTTCAGGAGAAACGGTTCTAGTTTGAACTATATCCGGCTAAGCGCAAGCATTTACATTCTTAAACTTTTAATATTTGTAAATACTTTTAAATAAAAATCTTGTAAAATTAACGAAAAATGTTTCAATTAAAACTTTTCTATAACTCTCGAAAAACATACAGTATCTTCAAAATAATTTTCAATGAGCTATTTGATATAAATTTGGAATGTATTGTCCCTAAACTTAATTAATTACGTAGACAAATGATAATTTAGGTGTTCGGAAACTTTAAGATGAAAGATCGACCGACCATTTTTTTTTTTTTTTTTTATTGTTTTTATGAAAATTATTTTTTTTCTTGATCTTGACTTTGAGCATCACAATAACTTGTAAACCAGCTTTGAAATTGCGAACTATAAATTGAGTAGCATATCATGTTTTAGTGAAATGGCAAACGAAGTTGTTACAATTGGACGTTTTAAGATCAACAAACGAATAAAAATTTCCCGAGCAGATAATAAAATAAAAAATGTGCGAAAAGGTGCAAATTCGCGGTTGAACTGTTTCAAACGTTCTGTTCATAGAACTTCTACTGATGAATTAAGATTCATTATTTTACAATTGCATTCCTCCAAATTAAGTAAATCTCAAACATATATATAGTATAAATTCCATGATTCCATAATATCCAATCTTATGAGTAAAATATTCCTAATTGGTATAGTAATTATTGATAGCAACTTCACGGGTTATCAGAGATTACTTCACAGTAAAGATGGTCAATGGTCCTACTCGGTACCAACTCGATCCGGTCTAAGCCGGTCCCGGTCTTTGTAGGACGGAACTTGGTCTCTGGCGCAGTAAGACCGATAATAAGACCGATCGAAAGATTACGGTAAGCTTGTTTCATTTTTTTCGTTTCTTTTGTTTTCTCCGCTTCGTTACTTCAAAAATCTAACAATTTCCTCTTTATTTCTTTTTTTTAGAATTTCATTCTTTCGGCTCTTTCGATTTGGCCCCTTAGGCGAGTCGAATTTTATTTCGCTTTCTTTTGTCCGCATCGTTTTTATTTTGTTACTTCCTGCATTTCTTTAACATTTCTAACATTTTCTTTCTTATTTTTAGATCATTCTTTGGCGGTCCTGGTGGTAAGCTTGTTTCGTTATTTCTTTCGAGTTTCTTTTACATTTCTAACATTCCTCATCTCCGTTTCGTACTATTACTCTTTCTTTTTTTTAGGTAGGTCTCGGCTATACTGATTCTTGTTCCTCAGGCGATTAGATAACTTGCTTCAGTTTGCACCGAAAGAATGAAGTTCTAAAAAATGAAAGAGGGAAGAATTGATATATAATTACATAATTATGTTGCGGTCTTAACAAAGGATTCCGGTCTTATTGGTCTATCACATAATTATGGAAGACCGTAAAAAACTGCGGTCCTACCGGTCCTACGCGGTCGGTAGGACGGGACCTTTGACCATCTTTACTTCACAGTTCACGGTAAGCAATGCAAGATGGATGTTTTGCCACGAAGTGTTAAAATCCACCAATCAATGCATTGCTCATAGTAACTGTGGAATCATCGGCGATTACCTGTGAAGTTATGTTATAATTATCCGGTTCAGATAATTAAACTTTTGCTATTGCAAATTACTCCACGGCCAAAGTATAATTATCATATGTGGCCGTGTAATTATTATTATTATTATTATGCTAGAACCGTTACCAAATGGTAAGTTGCAAAATCGATTATTTATAAATTATATTTCAAATTCCATGATAGGAACATTTCTTATGCTTTAGGCATTGTCGCTTTAACTCCAATTCATTTAATGTTGCTTATTCCTACACAATGGTATCATTACAAACTATTTGGAGAATTAACAAAAAAAAAATGAAAGTTTATCGCAACTTTTATTCTATAAACTTTTGGTACGAAATATTTATACTGTGCATCAATTTACGACTCCAACCTTCATTTAACAAGCAACCACCCTTTTACACTGACATAAAGTATTCATTCACGGATAAGATCCGTCTGCAAAAGAAATTGTTTGAGTTTTACAAACTGCTTCTAAATCTTTCCATATAGTGATGACGGTGAAAATGGTCACGTTATTAAGATAGTTTTTTGGCGCGAAATTGACAATTCATAACACTAATCGAGACGACTTGTCCCTATAAAATATAGTTCCTTTTACACTTGGTGGAAATACAAAAAAAATTTCATCGGTATAGAATTTATTATCTTACATTAATTATTCTTGTAAGTATTCCGAAAGTTAATTTTATAGACTTTTTTTTTTCATAAATAAATTCACTCATAAATAAAAATTCACAAAATATTTATATTGTCACACTCTCTAATTTTCTTTCTTTCATAAAGATTATTTCTTCTTTTCTTAAATATCTTAAACCAAACATACATTATATGCAAGCGTAAAAATAAAAAATAAGATTTTTATTAAAATAGAAAAAATACACTTTAATCAAAAGTTAATTTATCCTCTCCCTTAGATATTTTTTTCAGTCGTTGGTTCCGAAAAGACACTTGATTTTTTTTTTTATAAACTTATACTTTACGTATTAACAACCTTTTATAATAAATTTTTATTTGAAAAAATGATCGACATCACATATGCCCGGCTTTGATACCCCACTGATATCTTCTCTTCCAAAGCCATGATTTAATCCAATCGAGTATTTATGGGATCATTTTGGAAGGAAAGTATATAAGTATGAAACCTTACCAAAAAAATAAGAGAGAATTTTATTGCAGGTTTAGAGAATGAATGGTCACAAATCGAGGAAGAAGTTTAAATAAATTTGGTAAATAGCATTCCACGAATTGTTGAAGCTGTAATTAAAAGTAAAGGAATCCCCACAACTTATTAATGCTAAATTTAAATAGTTCAAAACCAGATAATTTTGGTAATATAAATTTTTATTTTATAATATTAAAGTTTTTAAGAAAGTTCGATTTGAAATTTAGCTAATTTTTTTTAATCATTTGAAATAGCCGATACTTTTGGTAAGGGGGTGTAGTATATAATATTACCAGCTTAAATACATAAACTAAATGAATTATTTCAATAAAGTTAGTTGATGAAATTTGTTTTATTAATTTTAAACGTAATTTTATCTTCACTTTTGCTATCATCTAATTTTCTTTTCCCTATATCCTTTTTTTAAAAAAATTTTAATGATAAATTAATAGATTGGCTGCCTAAATTTTTTGCTAATTCGAAGATTTTATTATAATTGCATTTGATTATTTTTCGGTAGGTTCAATATTCAATGATTCTATAGTTTTTGTTGTTACTCTATTTAAGTATATAGGTATATTATTTTATTTCATTCAATATTTATTATATTATCTAATATTTCTTTTTAACCAGAGACGGTTGGGCTTTTGTTTGGGACAGATGACAATAATTTAATGTCATTCTCAGGTACATTTGTGAGGATTGGAGGACGAAAATATAAGATTTGTATCTCTCAAAAAGTCTTTTTGCATATAATCATACCGAATCTATAGATAACCGTAGCTGTAATAATTTTTATCCTAGAAAAATCATAGGAACCATAAAGGAATACTTCCATAAATCTTATCATTGAGTTGAAGATTTACATATTCCTAATTCGCTTATTATCGCAGGATGCAAGCTAGTAGGATTATTATAAAGATCTATATAATAAATTTATGATTATGATAGGATAAAGTCTCTTAAAATATTATCCAATTTTTTATTCTAATCAATATTATAAAAAATTTGCAATGAAATGATCCAAATAACCTGTAAAATAAGCATTATACCTTATTTATCTCTTTAACATTTACATATAACATAAAGAAATTTAATTCGATATAAAATTCTGCATCTTAGAATTCCGACATAAATATGTAGTACAATTTAGTGATATTTTAATGACACGAGTCATAATTCAAAAAAACCCGCCGGGTCAGGGTCACGTTGTTGCTTGACCCGGGTCGACCCGCTAGACTTTTTTTTTGTTTTATGTTACGCGACTTAATTTGTAACAAATAAATAATAAAAAGTAAACCTAACAACTTTTTCTAGAAAACGAAAAGCATTTCGGAGTGAACAATTACAGTAAAAATAAAAAAAAATTATTAAACATTAACTAATACATTTTCTTATAAATCAACAATTGTTCCAGTAGAACGAGATTTTCTGGCGGAACCGATCTGATATCAACCAAAAGATGTGATCTTAAAGCTAGTATAATTTGCCTGTACGTGCTTGAAATTCTGGTGAAAAGAAAAAGAAATTGAATTAATGCTCGAGTCGAATCCGGGTTAAACAATGATCGGGTCGAGTCGAATTCGGGTTCTGTAATTATTAACGGGTTCGAGTTCGAATATGCCTTAAACCCGACCCGACCCGGCCCTTACGGAGCACTAGATAGTATACCACTCAAATGATTAGTTTACAATACTTGTGCTACAACATATTTCGATTATGGTCAATTGAGTGCTAACTAAATTCATTTACTTCCTTTTTATAGGAATTGGTGATTTCCGATACTTATATAATCTTTGAATTTCGTATAACAATTTCGAAAGAAGATGAGAAGCTAAACTTAATTTATCTAAATTCATTTGCGAACCCATATAATTGATGCAATTCCAGCGTTTTTATAATTTCCCAAAATTCGACTTTAGATTTGACAATCTAGATGCTGACTCAGTATAATCGGTTGGCGTGCAGATTCAGAGTGGTACAACGGCTGGGCTGCGCCGATCACGCAAAAAAAAAAAATAAAAAATTTAGATGCGGGAATTTTTTTGTACAATTTTTAAAAAAGGATTGTCATTTACCACTAACTCTGATTGTTTGAAAACAACAAAATAATAAACATTAAAACATGGAAAAATTTTTGTAATTTCTGCGATTATATTTTTCTGAGAATTCAAAATTTCTTAAACGGTATTGATATGTTTTCCAATTCCATACGCGAACATGTAATTATTTATTTACACCATCAAACATCGTTCGTGCATTTAGGAATAGGTTGTTGAAAAAATGTCGTATTAAACAAACCTTGGAGGATACATTTAAATCGTAATTTTAAATGAAAATGCCGCCATGAAATTTCATTCAAACCCTCCTAAAGGTATTCATGTTCATTAAATTTTTGATACTTTAATATCATAACATTTGTTAATATTATTTACGTATTTCTTCAAAATTAAAAGCAATTTTACATTAATGATTCATATGGAAGGACTAAAGCCGATTTATCAATCATAGGAATTTTTTCGGTGTTCTCTTCACCGGTAGAATTGATGACTTTTAATTTGATTTTCGATAACACGTTAACGGTAACAAAAAGTTCATTTGATTTTGATAATTTATCATTTTTTCGTTACAAAAACATCAAACTAATAACTTAAATTGTAAAAATTTACAAGTTTCAAATTCACCGAAAATTTAAATTACACCAGGAATATTAGAAATCTTATTTATAAATGGTAATAATCGATTTAATAAAACAAGACTAAGTTTTTCTAATCAATTTTATATCATATTTTGTGTGGCAAGTTGTAGTTGTATTAGTCAATCAATCAATTGAACCTAAGTTAATAAATTGAAGAACATTGTGAAATATTTCGTTTTACGTTTAATATAAGCGCATGTAATATTTTTAACTCAAATATGCAGCCTTCGAATTCCATGTGGTTACATGCATCTGTTTCATAATCACACCGCCAGGAAGATAGCTCCAAATATAAGAAGGTATCAACATGTTCATAAATTTTGTGAGAAGAGAGAAGGAAAGTGGTTTCGAAACGTCGCCAAGTGTAATGATATCATTGTTGATGTAATCTACTGTTCATTTTTAATTAATCATACGCCGTCTTTGTTTCATTAAGGTATGTGGCGCAGTTATTCGGAGAAACCTTTCCACTAACTAATTGTATTGTTCTGCAAGTGATAGGAGATTCATACAATCAGAGCGTCCTACGATACTCAACATAACAATTAAAGAAAATTTCTTCAAATTAATAATGTCACGTAATTAATTACACCGGCACGGCAGCAACAAAAGCACAACAACAATAATGACGGTACACGACTGGGATAATAAATGTATTGCGCATTAGGTAAGAAAACATATTTGCTTACACCAATTTTTTATAATTTATCGCATTGACCCTTTATTACGAAAGTTTCCTTATGATATATATTCGTCAACCGAAGAAATCCCGCGGTTATAGTAATATATTAATGAGTCAATTTCCCTGATTTGGGATTCGTCCAATACCAAATCGTACAAAAGTGTAGGTAACGCGACCTATTATCCAACTTGGATAATACGTCATTTAAAATTGCATTGATCGGCAATAAATTTGATCGGAGGCTTAGCTGTTTATATTAAATTACCATTATCGGAATTATAAAAATGATTATCCTATCAAAGTTAGAAAGAATTTGCAATGTATGTTGCAATGGAGCTTAAAATTTACAATAATATTTGGAAAATAAAATAAGAAAGGGAGAAAGTGATTTTTTGTCATTGTAAAGATTGATTGTTCTAAATCAATTTATAATGGGAATTGTATAAATTGTATAAAATAAGCATCTTTTGAGCTTAAATGGCAAATGAAAATGCTGCTACGTCAACGGGCTTCGGCTCATCAACTCCGTGATTACGCCACGGACCGCATGGATATACAGAACATTACGTAATTTGGGTTCGGTGTTTGTTATCTTTTTTGAATAAATTTAGGAGAAATCTGAAAGATAAACCCTTTTCTATTTTAACACTAGCATACCTGCTCAGCTGCGCCGCACCGAGGCGAGCGAATGTATGAAATCCCTTTCTTTTTGTTGTTTCGTTTTTTATAAAAGGTTGAATGAATTACAGTATACTTTGATTGATTGTAAAAAAACATTCTATGTTTATTATTATTTGTATATTACACCATTACATAAAAAAAAAAAAGTAATAAAAAAAAAAAATAAAAAATAAGAAAGGAATTATCTTTGTAATAACAACATCAACGGTTTAATATGATCCTGTACTCTACCAATTAATATTCTCAAATTATTGACCTCTTTAAGATTTTCGTTAGAGATTTTAGTTCCTTCGAACAAGAAGCTTTCTTCGATACCGAATAAATTGTTAAAATCATGTTGAGAGTGTAACAAGACTTTTCCTTCTATGACCGGAAGTAACCCTTTCACTTGTTCCAAATTGCATGGTTTCAAATCACCTTGTAATTCATTAATACTAATATGTACCGCATTCGCATAAGATGAATCTTTCTTAAATGACATTTCACAATGTTTGAATAGTTTTAAAAGAGTTTCGGCGTTATCTGCCTTGTGTTTGAAGAAGCTTCCCCATCCATTTTTAAATGCAAGTTCCATTAAGCATAGGTGAAGTAGTCTAACCATTCCCCACCAAATATTTAATTCTTCAAGCGTCCACGTAGGAAGGCTATCTTCTTCCAAGCTCTGTAAAAGTTTCCCATGGATTTCTTGCCATGTAAGGATAATATAATAGCCAATACTTTCTCGTTGGCTTATGTTAGGCCTTAAAGGGAATTTCGGTACCGGATGAGGAATGTAAGAATCTTTGGTCGCTTGGAGAATGGTAAACATGGAATATAGTAATTCACGAAGATATGTAGCGGAGGAAATTCGTTGATGTTTTGTTTCAAAGTAATACGACTTGTACACTTCCATTTTTAAAATTAGACTTTTCGTTATTTGACGAGGAAAAAATTTTTTGGAGAAAAAGGAGAGAAATATATATATATATATATATATATATTTTTATGAAAACAAAATAATTGGAAATAACTATTGTTTGTATGGTTGATATTTATATATATATCAAAATTCTAAACATTTGAAATTTGAAACACAATACAATATAAATAGTAAAAAGAAAAAAATTATGCAAGATACGCATATTAAAGTTCCGATTTTGTCAACAATAAATAAGAAGTAACTTTAATGCATTTTTGTGTCGCCTTTTTTTTTTTTCTTTTTTTGTTATTCTCTTTTTTTTTTATTTTTAACCCTCAAAAGCTCCTAAAATGTTCTTTTATTAGTTATAATTGGTTAAAGTATTTTTTTAACAAATCCAATATACTAAATCAAGATATTTACCGAAATAATCATCATAAACATGTAAATCATCCCCGCTATATGCAAATTGTGGATAGAATTGAGCTTCTAAGGGTCGATTTGAACTATTTCATGTGATCCGCGCTATTTTGAAAAAAAATAAAATTTTAATATTATTTCCACTTTTTTTTTTTTGAAAAAATGAAATTCGTGATCAATCATTTTTCACCATCATTTAATTTTTTTTTTTTTTTTTCCTTCATCGAGAATCGAAAACTTTGACAAAAGCCTATTTAAAAAGATACACGTTGCCTGCATGTTTATGAGTTCACAACTTTTTTAAGCCACACATATGATTAGATCCAACCAGTTGGGAGTTGGTGAAATGAAACGGGTTTCTGTAGGAATTATATCATAATTTCTCATACCCATTTTTATGGTTAGAGAGGTCAAAAAAAGTTTTCTCTGTACATGCTCAAAGAGGATAACGCAATAATCTTAACAAAAAAAAAGGAGTTTTATTATTACTATTTAAAAAGTGGTCTAGAAACACTTCTTTTCCCCCCTATCACTTTTGTTTATTATTTAAAATAAAAAGTTCATTTCTTAACAAATTTGGGTGTAGTTAATGTAAACAGATTATACAAAAATGTAACGGTCATGTGGCTTTATGGTTTGGTTGCGCACTTTTTGATGTGCCTGCTACGCCATCAACTTGTTTTCTTATCAGGGTTCCGAGAAAATCATTGTGGGAACTCGGTATGGGAACTCGATAAACGTAAATAAATTTACAAATCATTCACGCTCTTATAACAGACTAATCGTTTGAAAGTGTTATAAATCCTTATTATTTTTTAAAATGTGAAACACGATGTCAAATAGTTGGACGAAAAAAGTCGTTATTAAACCAATGTAAGACTCATTGTTATTGTGATAAAACGATAGCGATAAAAGGTTAAGTCATGGCGTTAAAAAGAATTCCGTTAATATGGTTAAAAGATATCAAATTTATTATGATTTGAATCCTCTTTTGGAATTTTTTTTTTGTATCGATTTATCTCTAAATTTTAGAAGTTCATTGTATTGATTTCATAAATTGTTAGGAAATTCCTTTGATTTATCCAGCTTATAAAGTTTTATAATCGATTAAGTTTCTTATTTATATTATTAAAGAAGCTCGACTTTTGGAAAATTCATTTTCATTCATCTTCATTACAAAAATCGTAGTTCTAAGAATACCGCCTTCGCCTTTAGAGAATGATATTTGATGCACATGTTGCTGTAAATATATTTGTTAAAAAAAATTATGCAATCAAAATGCATTCTTTTATATAAAACATATATATCGGATGTATTGCGCGTAAACTTATTTGCGCATTAAAAAATAGTTGATGAAAATCAATGAATGGGCGTTTTTGTAGTAAAAGGGGGAAACCGGCGAAATGAAATTTTTGAGTAAACGCTAAATCTACACATTTTACTTCAAAAATATTTTAGCATATAAAGTAATTTTTATTGCAAAAAGCCCTAATAATAAATAAAAAAAGTTTAAATCAAATTTAACGAGTTTTGAAAATTAACTGATCAAACGTTCATCTGAATTCTAGCCGGAATTACCAATTTGGCCAGAATTACGGAAATTATTAAATTTTGGCCTGAATTAATATTAATGCCTTAGATTTTAACGATCCAATATATGCCGTTACGTACAGTAAGTAGCATTCTTTAGCAGCTATTTTATTTAAATGAAACTATTAATATAAATTACAATTTGTATTCATAATAATATCCAACTTTATACTGCCTCGATATGTTCTTTGATTAGCCGATTTCTTGTAAAATTTCAATGCTCTAACTAACTTTTTCTTAAAGCATTTTCCTATTTCATAAAGGACTCCCAATTTATTTAATGCATCTTTATTATTGTTGTTTGCAGCCTTATGATACCAGTAATTAACCTCATCTATATCATTCATTTGATCATTTTCATATAATTTGAGAATATTTTGTACGTTAATATCGTTCTTTCCAGACGCCTCATTATATATTTTAAATCCTTTTTCTTTATCAATCTCTGTCCCAATTCCATTTATATAATAATATCCAAGAATAAATTTTGCCTCCAAATGTCCTAGTTCAGCCGATTTTTGATAATATTCAAATGCTTTAAACTCGTCTTTTTCGACACCATTTCCGAATTCATAACATTCACCTAAATTATATAACGCGTCTACATCTCCTTTTTTCGGCTGCTTTTTGAAACCAATAGAAAGCAAAGCAATTTTTAATTTTTTTTTGTACCAGTTCCATCTTGATAACATTTAGCTAAATCATATAATGCTATTTCATAATCAAATTCTATTGCTTTTTGATACCAATAGAATGCTTTTCTAAACTTATTTCAGTACTTTTTCCATCTTGATAATATTTAGCTAAAATATACATTGCGATTTCATTGCCATTTTCTGCAGCTCTTTGATACCAATAAAATGCTTTTTCTAAATTTTTTTATTTTTTCACCCTTTTTATATAATAATGTTAGATCATTTGTGCTTTAATATATCCATTTTCTGCTATTTATTAATGTCATAAAAGGCTATTTCTAATTATTTTATTGTTCCTTTACCATTATTATATAAAATTGCAAGGTTATATTATGCAAAATATGTCTATTTCTGCTATTTTTTAATACCAACAAAATGCTTTTTCTAGATTTTGTTCTATTCCTTCACCTTTGATATAAAAAACTGCTAAATTATATTGTGCATTTATATTACCATTTTCTGCTGCTTTTTAATACTAATAAAATGCTTTTTCTAAATTTTGTTTTGTTTTTTCATCTTTTTCATATAAATTTGCAAGATTATATTGTACAAAAATATGTTTATTTTTAGCTGCTTTTTAAAACCAATATAAAGCTTTATTTAAATCTTTTTACAATTTCTTTACCATTTTATATAAAAATACCAAAATTATTCAGTGCAGAAATATATCCATTTACTGCTGATTTTTGATATTAATAAATAGCCTTTTCTAACTCCTTTTCTATTTTTTCACTATTTTTATATAAATAACTAAAATTATATTATACATATCTATCATTGCTTTTTGCTACTTTTTGATACCAATATAAAGCTTTATTAAAATCTTTTTCTGTTTCTTTACCATTTTTATATAAAATTGCAAGTTCATTTTGTGCAAAAATATATCCATTTTTTGCTGATTTTTGATATCAATAAAAGGCTTTTTCTAAATCCTTTTCTGTTTTTTCACTATATTTATATAAATTATCAAGATTATATTGTGCATATTTATCATTATTTTCTGCCGCTTTTTGAAACCAATATAAAGCTTTATTTAAATCTATTTCTATTCCTTCACCATATTTATATAAAATACCAAGATTATTCTGTGTAGAAATATGTTCATTTTTAGCTGCTTTTTGAAACCAATAAAAGGCCTTTTCTAAATCCTTTTTTATTTCTTCATTATATTTATATAAATTACCAAGATTATATTGTGCATATTTATCATTATTTTCTGCTACTTTTTGATATCAATATAAAGCTTTATTAAAATCTTTTTCTGTTCCTTTACCATTTTCATATAAAATTGCAAGTTCATTTTGTGCAAAAATATATCCATTTATTGCTGATTTTTGATACCAATAAAAGACCTTATTTAAATCTTTTTCTGTTTCTTCACTATATTTATATAAATTACTAAGATTAAATTATGCATATCTATCATTATTTTCTGCTACTTTTTGATACCAATATAAAGTTTTATTGAAATCTTTTTCTGTTTCTTTACCATTTTCATATAAAATTGCAAGTTCATTTTATGCAGAAATATGTCCATTTACTGCTGCTTTTTGATACCAATAAAAAGTCTTTTTTAAATCCTTTTCTGTTTCTTCACTATTTTTATATAAATAACCAAGATTATATTGTGCATATTTATCATTATTTTCTGCTGCTTTTTGATACCAATATAAAGCTTTATTGAAATCTTTTTCTGTTCCTTTACCATTTTCATATAAAATTGCAAGTTCATTTTGTGCAGAAATATGTCCATTTACTGCTGCTTTTTAATACCAGTAAAAAGCCTTTTTAAAATCCTTTTCTGTTTCTTCACTATATTTATATAAATAACCAAGATTATATTGTTCATATTTATCATTATTTTTTGCTGCTTTTTGATACCAATATAAAGCTTATTGAAATCTTTTTTTGTACTTTTACCATTTTCATATAAAATTGCAAGTTCATTTTGTGCAGAAATATGTCCATTTACTGCTGATTTTTGATACCAATAATTGGCCTTTTCTAAATCCTTTTCTGTTTCTTCACTATATTTGTATAAATTACCAAGCAAGATTATATTGTGCATATTTATCATTATTTTTTGCTGCTTTTTGATACCAATATAAAGCTTTATTGAAATCTTTTTCTATTCCTTTACCATTTTCATGTAAAATTGCAAGTTCATTTTGTGCAAAAATATGCCCATTTATTGCTGCTTTTTGATGCCAATAAAAAGTCTTTTCTAAATCCTTTTTTGTTCCTTCACCATTTTTATATAAATAACCAAGATTATATTGTGCATAATTATATTCTATTTTAACTAAATCTTCAAATATTTTAAATGTTTTTTTTATTTATTTTCAGTTCTAATTCCTAAATAATAACAAACTCCAAGTCTGTATTTTCCAATTATATATTCTTTTTCAGATAGTATATTATATATTTTAAATGCTTTAATTTCATTTTTTTCAATTCCATTTCCCAATTCATAACATCTACCTAAATTATATAATCCATTTAAATTTTCATTATTGGTTGCTTCTTGATACCAATAAAAAGATTTATTCAAATCTTTATTAATTCCTATACTATTTTCATAATAAATACCAAGATTAAGTTGTCCAAAAATACTTTTATTTTCTGCAGCTATTTGTATCCAATTAAATGCTAAATCATGATTCATTTCAATTCCATATCCATCCTTATAACATTTTGCAAGATAAACTTGTGCAATGGGATAATTATTTTTTGAAGCATTTAAAAACAGTTTAAATGCTTCATCTTCATTTTTTTCAAAATTAATATTATTATAATAGAAAAATCCCAAGAGAAAAATATATTTGGATTCCACCTGATTCTCTTTAAGCCATTCAAATATATCACACGAATTTCGGTTCGAAAGTAATATGCATTGATTAATAAAATGCTTCGTTTCATTAAAGCCATTTCCCTCCTCATCATGTGTTTTAATTAAAAGTTCAATTAGCTTATCGATGAGAATATACATACTATCTTTTAAATCAAATATTTTCAAAAATAATTTTTTTGCTTGATATAAGATATGTGAGTTGCCTTCATTATCTATTGATTCCAAGTTGTATTCTTGTATTAGTTTACTTAAAGATAACTCGGAATTGTTACTATGCATGTGTATTGATGATGAATTAGATTGTATGTTATTCGTTTTATTTTCTGTATGAATAATAGATTGAAATGTTTCATAATCCGCAAAAACTATTGCTCTAAGTGATTCAACAACTTGTTGCATAGTAGGGCGTTTCTTTGGATCATCATTCCAACATGCTAATAAAGTTTAAATATTGTCATTAAAATAATTACATAATAATGAACGTTATATTTGTGTATTTACCTTTATATAAGTCACTATACTCAATAGGTGTATCCTTAACAATATTTTCTCTTCGGCCTCCTTTAATCTCCATAATTAAACTTACATCATATTTTTCGTTCTTAGAATTAAAAGGTCTATGTCCACTTGAGATTTGCCAAAGAAGAACTCCAACACTGTAAACATCAGATTTTGTATTTATTATGTAATGTTGGCTTTTATTATCATTTTTAATATTATTAAGGTATTTTGGATCAATGTAAGGAACGACACCAAACACATCGGTTGAATGATTAGTTGTATCAGTTATCTTTCGAGATAAACCAAAATCCGCTAGCTTTACATTATTCTGATGTAAAAGTATATTTTGCGCATGCTAGATGTATAATGTTCATAATATTTAGTATGGATAATCAAAAATAAGACGAGATAATTTAAATGACTAAACACACTACCAAATCGCAATGAATGATTCCTTCATTATGCATACATGCCACGGCGTTTGCAAGTTGATAGGCTAATAGATATTTATCACTCCATTCTAGATTAACAAAATTTTCTTCTAAATAAGACTGCAATGACCCACCATCAGCGTATTCCATAACCAACAAATACTTGTTTATTTTGTTGACAGAATTCGTCTCTAATGTCGATATTCCGTAAAATTTTATAATGTTCGCATGATAATCAACCTCACGTTGCATTTTTATCTATTATATCGTAAAAAAGTAATTTATATATTTAGCTTTATAAAAGGGACGTTGTATTGCAATTATTTTTAAGAACATACTTCATTAACTATTTCTTTAATATTCGAATTGTCGAAATATTTAAGAACCATAGCGGTATCGGAATCGTTCCAGTTTGCACGAAAAACATTTCCAAAAGAACCATTGCTAATTTTTTCCCTATTAGTGAACTTTGCATAATCATAGTGTTTGATATAGTCTTCTGAATTTTCTAACCAATTAAAGCAAGCGGTGGAGTTGTTTAATTTTTCAGTTGTGGACATATTTAAAAGTAAAGAAAAAACGATTTTGTACGTAAGTTATATTTGAATGTTTATTAAAGAAAAAATTCACAAGGTGTGACGAAATAATTCAACCAATCTATTTGTGACATAATTTACGAATTAAATCTTTGAATCAATAAAAAATTGAAACAAACAAATATAATTGATAAAGTTTAATCCGATAAGAAGAAATATATTTGACATAAAAAGCTTAAGTATATCCGAATGTCAAAGTAATGTAACAAAATAATTTATTGTTTTAATTTTTCTATACAACACGTAATCAAACATATGGAAATAATAAATAAAGTTTTATTTACAATTTCAATGAATATTATATATATATATAAATACAGTATATAAAGCAATACACATTAAATTTACAAAAAGAAAAAAATAAAAAACCTTCTTTCCCTTTAAAAGTTTCTGTTAAACTTGAGTAGAGGTAACTTGATAAAATTTGAATCTATCTATTAATCTCTGAATCCTTTCCTTAACGCTATACCTAATTAAATCAAATTGAGTTTTGTATTTCTTATGCACTCTCGTCATATTAATAACTTTTAATTTGGTTTCTTGTATCCAATCAAGTCGCTTTTGTTCATCGATATTAAAGTATTCATTCAACTTTGTCATTACGTCTGAGACTAAAAATATTTTTTGATTCGTCGGTGGGGTTAAAATCGGTTGTAAACAAGTTAATAATTCTTCAAATAATTTCCATTTCTCTACAAGTGTAATTCGACTTTATTTTATTTATTTTTTTATTTTAAGGATTTTACAAAATGGGAGGAAAAAAAAAAAAAAAAAATTCGTAAAAAATTTGTAAAATGAAAAAGGAAAAGAACAATTTAAAAAATTTATAAAAGTTTTACCTAACGCATCTTTGCGATAAACATTCTTTACAACAATACATATGAAATTCCCAATGCATAGTTAATGAAAGTCTTCGAAATTCACCACAAAATTGACAAACATTCACCACTACTAATAAATAATTATATTGTTGTTCACACATATTTTCAGGTGGTTCGAAAGTTGGATGTAATATGTAACGAATCCTTGAGGAACGCCATACATGTTGAGTTGTCGTTGATGTTTTTGACCATAATAATGTACGATAACGTTTACATACTGATAAAAGTGAATAAAGATCTTTTGGATGAAGATAACTAAAGATTTCTATTAAAATTTCTGAAGGTAACGTTGACGCTATCATTATTTTTTTTTTTTTAAAAAAAAAAAAATGCTATGCGGGGTAATTATCTTAAATGAGGTACAAACCGAAAAAAAATGGTTTTATCGCAAAAAAAAAAAAAAAAACTTTTATATTTTTAATCGCACCGAATATATGAACTCGTCTTCTCAACTTGTATAATAAATCAACCCCCAAAACTTTGAACGTATATGGGGCGACAATGATCATCTAACTAAGATAATATAGATAAAGAACAATACTTTAGTCATCAGATTTAGACAATCAGAGTCACGTTCTTTCAATAGACAATTAACGTGACTCCTTTTTTTTTTTTTTTTTTTTTTCAAATATTAAAAGTTATCGTTTTAATAATTCTTTTCAATTATTCTTTTTTTTTTTAAAAAAAAAAAACAGATGAATTGATCTATATAGGAATTATTTTTAAGCACGATCACCGCAATATCACTTACTATTTCGAAATTACCAAAATATTACTCGAAAAAATAAATTTACTTGTTTTAAAGTACAAACCAAGGATTTTCTGGAAAAATCAAAAAAAAAAAAAAAAAAAACTATTGAGGTCTCATAAATCATCTTTTTTCCTTAACTTTATCGATTAGCGTGTCCATAACCAAATCTTAATTTATATTCTTCTCTCCAAATTCTTTGAATTCTGTTTTCTTCCCGAAGAGTATACTGAACCAGTTTATCATTAATCACAAGTTGATGTTGTTTTTTCTTTTCAACCCATTTTAATTTTTCCTCAAAATCAACAATACTTTCATATTCCTTTTGAACTCCTATAGCTTCACTTCTCAAACAGTATCTATCTAATTTATTATCACATTTTGAACCTTTTAGATTATCCCGATAAAGAACAATGTGAGGTAAAATATCAAAGACGGTATATGAAATTCCTCTTTGCTTTGCCGTTTCATTACTAATAAAGATATAGTTATTAATTTCGCATCAAAGAACAAAACAAAATTTTTTTTTTTTTTTTTTTTTTTAAAAAAAAAAGAAATGTTTACTTTAAAGTACGAAGGTTGATACAAGGTACACAACAGTACATTTTAAAAGGCCAATAAATCTTTGAAGCGCCCCTTCGTTTATTTCCGCAAAATTGACAAGCATCAGCCAAATGAATCAACCAAATATATTGCTGCTCAAACATGATCCCTTCAGGAGGAGGAATTCCCTTATATTCATCAAGAATTGATAACTTGATTCTTGCATTACGCCAAATTTGTTGCGTTATATAAGAAGAAAATGACCATAACAACCTTCTTAATTTTTTACATACTAGGGTTAAAGAAAAAAGATCTTTAGGATTTAAAAATTCACAAATTATCACAAGGATTTCTGATGGAATTTGGCTTAAAGCATGATTTGTTTCTTTTTGATTAGCTATTTCTGTAGAAGATAAATCAATTGATGTCTCTTGAAGGCTATCTTTATTATCTTTGGATTCCATCTTTGCTAATATTTGTTGAAACCATTTTAATTTTTCAAAAAAAAAAAAAAAAATTTTAATTAATCTTGCTAAAGATAAAAAAAAAAAAAAAATCATTTCCTAAATATTTTGTTACCATTTCAAGCAAATCCTATTTCCCAGATTATTTGTTAATGATATTACAAAGCATATAACAGAATTCTAATATTATGTGAGCAGATAAGAATGAAATCATAAGAGAAGGGAAAAAAAAAAAAGGGTCAAAATTACCGCAGAAACAAGAAAAAATGGATAGTTATGTCATGTCTGTCATTGTCCTACATTATATATTAATTTATATAATATATCACAGATCTGCATTCAAATATGTATAACATTACGTAAATGTACCTTTCTATACACGCACGTGAGAGTATCATTACATCATTGGATTCATTGGATAGTAAGTATTAAATGATAATGATGATAATAAAATATTAATGTATTACAAAAGGCATTTGATACGCTTTGTAACATCCAAGATCGTAAAATTCCTTTGTTCTCATATCTATGACATGATCTTACATAACTTTTTAAAGCTTTGATGCATCCAAAGGTTAAATTCAAGTTCTTAAATTTGTTTGTTCTTCCACCTCTCAAAAAAATTCTTTAGGTTTGAAGATCCCAATTTCCACTAAATCCGAGTTCTAATCGCATCTAATTGATAAATGGGTAATTTTCAAATCACCGTCTTGAAGTAGAATTCGAATGGTAAATCTTCTAGATAAAATATTTGTTTTAATAATAATAATGTTACGGATACAACTAACGGAAATATTCAACTTTCGCTCCCGAGATAATGTTTAAACGTATACCCGTTGTCACTAACTAATGAGTATAACTTTTAAAGAACGAGTGTAACTGGTTCCAACAAATTAAGTTCTGTCTTACCCTTGTGTCTAAAATTTCCAGATGTGGAAATTAACGACAAGTGAAATAATTCTTTTAGATTAATAAAACAGAAAATAGATGAGTCAATGGGATACAAATCAAATTAAAAATGATCGATGTTAAAGAATTTGATTAAGATGCATTAATTCTGGTATGTTATGAGCGATTTTCGATAAATTTTCTTCAAAAATTTTTGTTGAAAATTCCAAAACCTAAAGGTTTCGAAATTATTATACAAATTATTCAAGAACTTTGGAAGGGATAGTAAGTTTGCGTTTGATGATAAATCCATCGTTTATAATTCATTGATATTAGAAACCATGAATTTTATCATAGGGATAGATACGTACTGTAGTTTACTGCAGTGATACGCAATAATTTGTTTATTACTAAACAGGAATACAGTGATTTGGAAAGTTTTTGTATTATTTCTTGTACATTATTCGGGCAGATGCGTTGGCATATTTATGGGAAAAACGAAAGAACATTCTTTTAAAAACATGACACATTTATTAAATGTCCACTTGTCCCACGTGAGGCAATCCCTTGTTTATCGTTACATGTCAATATCGCAAGTTTATACATCGTAAAGGATTGATTTATGGTTTAGTACTGCACTCACTTTATTTTTCTCGGGGTATATGTAATGTAGTTGGTGATGTTCCTTGTTTATCACATTTCAGTGATTACTACTCTTGTTCCCTGTTTTTGATAATAAAAATAAGGATGATGATGAAATGTGCTAAAAAACAAAAAATTAGTTTTAAATTATAAAAAAAATATATACGTTTGAAGTATCATTTAGCGTGGTAAATTCTAGCCTGTCGTTAGATCCTTCAAATCGATTCTGCCGTCGAATGAATCGCGAAAATGTTCTTTCTTAATTTTAATTATTAACGACTTAATAATGATCAATAAACTTTATAGCCTTGCGTTGAATTTATCAGATTTAAAATTAAAATTTTGAAACCTGTTGAATTATTTCGTCAAAATTCCATGTTTTTTTTCATTTTGTAAACTATGTTTGAGCTGTGATGATCCCAGATATTCGTGTTTGGCTCAGTCGCGTCTCACGAACAAAGTCATTTGAAATGGCGAAATCGGTTATTAAGAGTCGAAAATTCCGTATCCCTACGAACATAATTAGCAAACAAGAGCTCAAATATGAATTAATCTCGAATTAAAGTCCTGTAATTAAAGGATGTTATTAAAGATATTATTTGCATATTATATAATAGGGCTTCCGTTCACATGATAAAAGAAAACAAAAATTCATGTATAAATCACATGATATTGTTAGATCACATGATGAAAGTCAAATAAAAGCACTAGGCACGAAATGATCGAAAACGTTCCTTTCGTTAAAAGATTGAATGAAACCAACGAAAAAATATTCGGGTTATATGGTAGGGTTAAATATATATAAGAAAGCAATGACGATGAGAAAAATCTATGTATATTCATTGGAGTTATTCGTGAATTTAGGGTGTTTCTCATTGCAGTCCCTAATGGAGAGTCTCTTTAAGATTGATTGAACGTTACAAAAAAATCGAAATTTGAAATTCTGCGAGCGAAAGGATGATGAACGCGTATTTTATTAAATATTATTTTTTGATTGCTTAAACATTTCAAATTCCATTTGAAAAATAAGTGATGGTATGATATTTAACATTTATTATATTGTACAATTGGTTTTAAACCTTTTATTTAACCCTAATGTAAAAAAAAAAAATAAAATAAAATAAAATAAAATAAGAAATAAAATTTCTTTTTGTCCCATATAATTACAAACATACAGCATTTTTGATGGGTCTCGTGTCACCAATGCTCTTAATGATAGAACTAGCTCGAGCTAATAAATCCTTTGATAGCTTAGATTCGGTGGGTGAAACCTTTTTATAACCGAGCCTTCTCAACTTTGGATTTTTTTCAGCGTATTTAATTACGACTTCCATGTCAGAATCATCGAATCTTTTAAAAACGTCCAATTCTTCTATGGGAACCTTAAGTTTGCGTAATGTTTTATTTAAAGTTTCAGTATCCATTATGGCCCATAAACCCAAATATTTTAATGTCGAAGGTAAACGACTTGCAAGGTCGGGTAAAATACTAAACATGGAATCATCTTCCTGCTCTTCATCTAAATCTTGTATAAAAATCAAAGATTCTAAACAGGTAAAATTTGATAGATATGAAATGAAGACTGATGCATCCATAAGGATCATGTTTAAGGCAATGTGTTTAAGGGTAGAACAAGCCCCAGTTATGGCTTCAATAACTGGTACATTCACGTAATCTAATGTTAAAGACCTTAACGAATTTTTTGCTAAATTAAGTAAAATTATTATGAACATCTCCAAGTGTTTCTCAAATTCATACTCATCCAGTTGATAAACATGCAAATTCGTTATGTGGATCGGCGGTAAATCGTTAACAGATCCGTGTAAATCCTCAATCATTTCAACCGCAAAATATCCCGAGATTTCCAAAGTTTCCAATCTTTCGCAAGCGCTAAGCGCAGGGAGTAAACTATGAACATTCTTTAAATCATTGAATTTAAGAAAATTCAAGGATTCGGATAATGAATTTGTAAAGGTACCACCCAAGGATTGATTAACTTCCAAAGTACTGAGCTTTGTTTGAGATCTAATGAAATCAGAAAATGAATTCGCAACCTTGTTCACTTTATCTATTTCCGTTGAATCTAATAAGATTTCGATGGTAACCTTTTGAATACACTTTGAATATTTTGATAAGGCAGAAAAGAAACCTGATATCGATTCGCAGACGACATCACAATTCTCACGAGGTTCGGAATAAAAACCAATCTCAAGATTTTCTAGTTGTTCTAAAGAACGTTCGAGATGATTAAACGTTAAGATGTCTTTAACACTAGTGTAATGCTCCCCGAATTTACAATAATAATAATCATAATGACGTATATTTAAATTAAGTAATCCTCGCGAACGTGAGAATATTAAATTTCCAAGTAGATTAAACATCGATAATCCGATATCGTTAAGGGGTGAACTTTTATGTGAAATCCAATTCTCAATTGAACTTTCAAGATTTCTATAATCTAAAGCTCGTATATAATAGGGATAATCAAATAATGGGGAGGCTCTTTTTAATTCAAAACAATTATCAATCCCTTCTCCTAGGATTGATACCCTATCTTCTTCTGAAAGACATGAAATTAAGGTTTTAATTATCGATGCTTTTCTTCTCACTTTAAAAGGTCGATTCCATAATAATGGAACGGCAAGTTGACACCATGCTCGATTTACGCGAATGATTGAATAAAGCGACTTTTCATCATCTCGTAGATAATCCAATATTTCCGCATTGCAATCCAAGGGTAAAAGATTCATGTTGAGAAAAAGTAATTTTTTTTTTTTTTTTTTCGTAGAAAATATTATTTTTTTATATACTTTGTATATATATAGAATGAAAAAAATAAATCAATAAATACTTAAATATAGAAAATTTTTTTTAAAAAAAAAAAAAAATTTAAAAAACGAGAGAGATTCCTTGAGAAGTTTTTTTGATAGGAGAAAAAAGGGGGAAAAGCAATTTATTTATTATTGTGACGAAAATCTTTCGGAAAATAGTAATAAGTGGTGACAGGAATTTTAATAAAAAATAATATTTTTTTTCAACATGCAATGCAATTCGTACATCATAATACGAAAAAAAAAATCGCATTGTGCCAGTGGCGTTACACAATTTTCATTGATGTCACGGTTCACATTTTTCAATGCAACTTTTGCACAACGTAAATTAATTGTTGATATGCTGCGCCAAAACATGTTTCATATTTTCACTTTAAAAAAATGTCTAAAATTAAATGTAACTATATATATCCTCATTATCATGCATCCAAACAAAAAAAAAAAAAAAAAAAAAAAAAAAAAAGAAAAAAATTCCATTCTTTATAAATAATAAGAAAAATCTATTCAATTGCGAAATAACCCAAAATAGTTAGAACCAAGGTGGAAATATTACCAATCATTTCTCGAATTTTTAAAAAAAAAAGAATTTTAGAGTTAGAATATATTTCATTAAATTAAATACGCAGGTTCGATTCCAATTTTTTCCTATTATTACCACCCTGTATTAATATACAAATCAAAGATAAAAATATTTCGGTTAAATCATTGTTTCCATTCGTGTGATCAGCTGGTATATGTCACCTTTAATTTCCTCATCGCTTAATTAATCAAACAAGGAAGATTAATTTTGATGAACGTTATTTTTAAAAAAAACTTGCCGACTTAGCATTATTAAAACAAAATGAGCCTGCAACGCTTCATATTATTAACATCTACTAAGATCCCTTGAATTGAAAAATAATATTATTTGTTTCATTTTTAAATTGTCTTTTATTAAACAAATTCGCTTGCGAATGGAAATTGTCTCTGATTAATGGTTTTGTGTTCCAAACCATCTTAATCATTCATTTATAATGTGGTTTCGCTACTATTAGTCACGTGTCAAATGCGTCGAAAATAAAATAAAAGAAAATAAAATAAAAAATAAACATTTCCAAAAATGAATCGCATTATTTTTTATTCTGGTTTGTTTAAAGTGAAACGTAACGCATATTTGAGTTCTTATTATAGACCATGATACCATTGATAAATGTTTACCGTATTATCATTATAATAATAATAACAAATTATTTTTTTTTTTTTTATTAAATATATATATATATATATATTTATATTTTAAAGTAGACAACAGAAAAAAACTGGTTTTAAAAATAAAGAGCCAAGTTTCTATAAATTTCGTAATTGGATTTCCTTTATCATCATGACTTTAATGTAAATCCTATTTGATCCACCTACTTTTAAAGAACCCAACTTTATTCTTATCTAGTTGCTTAATCGGTAAAATTCATCTTTCTTTAAGGATTTATGAAATCATTTAAATAAATAACAAGAAACTTACCTGTTTTTACTTGCATGATTTATCTTGTTCTTGTTGACTACAGGTTTGAGAAACCCAACTTGTGTAATTCACTTAGGGATGTGTTTCAAAAAATATTTTGATTCACAAAAATCATATGACAATTCGTTCAAGGATCCTTTAACGTGTTTTACAAATGGTTATGTATCTCCTGGAGATGCGGGGACTTTTTCGCGAGCACATATAAAACATGGAAGGGCTGGAAAGGGCTAGATTCCTTGCCGAAACAAGCATTGCAGAAAGAACAAAGAACGCCAAAACAACCGAAATAAATCGTTTTTAATACTGTATATAATCATTCCTTTGGGATAAGTCTCTTTTTAACAAAAAATAAAAACAGAATCATCATGTGATGAAATTTATAAAGGGTTCACAAAAGGAACTTTAATTGCGGAAAATGACCGGTATCATGAAATGATACATGACCACTTTATCCGTTTTTTTCAATAGAACAATATTTAGCCTCTTAAAGTTGTTACGGGTTAACCGCATAAAGAATTCGTTACCATGTTTATGGAAGGACATGAAAAATCGTTAGCACGATGGCGTAATATTTGCTGCGGTAAGTACAATATTTGTTTACAAACCTGTTTGGATAATGATTGGTGCAATTATTTACCATACCCTATTATTAAAAAGAATTCTATTAAAGAAATTTGTCATGACAAATGGCCGATAATCCTTTTTAAAACTCTCATTCAACTTGCTAAATTTAAAAATAAAGTTAACGTCATGAATACGTCGTTCTGAATGGACAAACAAAAACATAATTTGTATACAACCTTTAAAAAGAAATTTTAATTATTCCAAAACTTCATTTAACGCCTACATTAAAACCTATCATTACTAACAAAACCCCACATTAAGTAAAGTTTAAATTGGCAATAACAAGTCCTGTAAGGGAATAGGCTCCCACGTCAGCCTAAGCTGACTCCTTTTCCTTTT
>CAJVPQ010000644.1:0-24884 GCA_910591825.1 Funneliformis caledonium
ACAAGAGTATTTTTATTATATTTGTTCAAAAAATTTGTTATATCAAGAGTTCGCTATATCAAGAGTTGACTGTATATACAAAATTTCTTTTATCACAGCTAACTATTTACTATACTATAAACTAACTAATTTGGTAAATAAATATAAGTATACTAAAAAATAATTAATAAATATAACATTAAATATTCTTAGACTTCGTTTAATTTGTAAAATTAGGATTATTATCAGTATTTGAAAGATCTGCAGAATTACGTAAATCTTTTGTATTTTTAGAATTTGCAAAATTCTCAGTATTTTTAGAATTCTAGATTAAGAGATCATTATATTATGTCATCTACGTAATTTCATTATGATTGGTTAATTGTTTCATTGATAACATATATGTTTTACTTTAACTCTATCTTTAATTCCATCTAGTGAAATAATATGTATAATTAGTTTATTAGAGTTTACGTGATGATAATAACCTTCTTGATGGATTTAATTATAAATTATAATAATATCAAACCCTTCATTATCACGTTCTTTAAAATATTTCAGCAATAATATTATAATAAGATCCTTTTTTTATGCTATACAACATCCAATTCATAAAAAAACTCTTTTAAGCAATCCATCTGATATTTTATTTAACATGCTAGAATGATTGAAAATTTTAAATATTTCTTCATCTGTAAGAATTTTTGCACTATTATATTTGCCATTATTGATTTTTTCAAGTTTAATCATTCTAGAATGTAATGTATTATGCACTGTTTAAATTTAAAATCTTTATGAATATTAAAAGATTCTTTATTTTTTTAAATAATTCTTGATAAAATTGATTTATAGTACAAATTCTATTATATAATGAATTTGCTTTATAATCTTTTTTAGCTCTAATTTTAATAATCACAACAAATTCACATAATAATAATGCAATAGTCTTTTTATCAAAAAGAGTTAATAAATCAATATCTGATTATATATCATTTCAAATTTTTCAAATATGAAAATCACAATCTTATATTTTTATTAGTATAACTTATTTTTATAAAGTTTTAATAGAAGGAAGCTTATATGTTTCCTTTGAAATAGATGATTTGAAAGTTTATGTATTTAAGATAATTTTACATCATTTAAACTAGCAAGTTTTTTTTAATTCATTTATAATAATAATATTATTTTTTGAATATAATAAGTCTGAAGTTTTTTGAAAATATATATCTATTTTAAAGTTGTAAAATAAAAAGAAAAAAAATTTAACAATTAACAATAGTTTATAGTTTATTTATATTAAAATAGTTGATAAAAGTTTTACATAATATTACATCATAAATAATAAAATTATATAAATGACAAGGGATAAACCAGTTATATTCTTTTAACAAATCAAATTTTTTATAAAATAATTATCATTAAAATCATAATAATATAATTGCAAATTACAAAAATCTATAGTTATTTTATGAAATTCTTATATTATCTAAAATAAATTAAACAGTTTGTTATTATAATTAAAAATATTAATTATTTTTAATTATCACTATAGTTGTTTATCATAATTGCTTTTTTTAATTTTCTTAATAAATAATTATTGTATTTATAATAGTATAATTAGTTTTAATAATTATTAAAATTATATCTAAAATTATTTAAACAATTTAATTTAATAGTTAAAATTCAAAATAATTTTTTATGTTATTAATATAAGAAATATAAAAATGCTATAATATTATTATAATATATAGAAATGTAAAACAATTATGATAAACAACTATATTTTTCATTATAGGACTAATTTTAAAATCTCTTTAATTTTAAAATAATTGAAAAATTTATAAAATAAATATAAAAAGTATATAATATATAATTATAGGTATATGAAAAAAATAATTATAATGATTCTAATGAATATCAAAAAGCAATTAATTTTTTAAAAAGAGGTTGTAAATATAATTTTTTTTAAGAATTTTATAAAAATATTTGTAGAATTAAGGAAATTTTTTTAAACTTTTTTTAAAATAAAACAAGACTTTTTTTTAATAATTCAATTTATAATAATAGATAATAAATCAATAAGTATTAGCAAATATTTTAAAAAAACTAGATTAATAAAAGAATTTTTTATCATTAGGATCATAATATACTCCTTATTAAAAAACTTATTTTAATATACTAGAAATTAGTAGAACTTATTTTGAAAATGTCAAAAATCATAAGATTTTCTATTAAAAATTCAAAGTAATATTAAAAGAATATCTCTATTAAAAATTAAGATAATAATTAAAAATGTTATTAAATAATAAAGAATTTTATGTAAAAGTCTATAAATTATAAGTCTAAGAAAAAGTATTACCTAATTAATAAGTTAAAATAAGTTAAATTAGTTTACAAAGATTTTTAATAGATTTGAAATAGGATAATAAATTAAAATCCTTAAAATATAATACTTTTAAAAAATTATAATATCAATTATACCAGAAATTCAAATTATAAGTCCTAAAACTAACTTGTGTGATACTTAATAATATTTTAAAAATAGTTTATATTATAATACTTATTAAAAGAAAGAAGTTAAAATTTGTTTAAAGATTTAAAAACATTTATTTAAAGCTAAATTAGAAAGAAATTATTATAATAAAAATGTCAAATTAGCAGAAGAATAAAGAAAATTAGTTAATTAAAAGTATTTAAAGGATAAAATATGGTAGTATTGATGCTACTACATATTATAATTATGATTGAATTCAAAATGTTTATATACTACATTTAGATCAAAAAGTAAGTAAAATTTATTATTTTAGTTCATGCAAAATTCATTTATTTGGTATTCAAGATGATGCAGTAAGAAAACAAATTAACTATATTCTTAATAAGGATGAATTATAGGAAAAGAACCAAATGGAACTCTTAGTATGATTTTCAATAAAATTAAGATGATGAAAAGCATTTAAAAGATTACTTGTGATAATATTGGAAGACAAAATAAAAATAACACTACCATATTTTTTGACCTTAAACAAATTTCGAAATATGGTATATTAATTAATGTCAATACAAATTCCAATTAATATGGGCTACACAATGATTAATAAAACAGTTTTTTTAGATTATACATACGACATTGCATTTGAAATCTTTATATTATATTCAAATATATTATAATAAATTTTGTAAATTTTATAAATTTCACTTTAATAAAGCCTACTTATAATAGTCTGTTTAGTTTAAATTTATTGCTTGTTCTTGTGCATCTTCTAATGCTAATTGTTCATATTCTTCTAAATGCCATCCAATATCAGATTTTAAAACTTTATAATGATGTAGTTTATGTGCCAAAGAACGAATAATTTTGTCACTGTTTAAATAATTTGAATCAGTTTATTTCTAATTGATAAAAAAAAAAAATTTATATATATATATCTTGCATCGCTTACCTGGCCTTTGTTTGACACCAAATGCAATAGTCATCTAACCATATTTTTGAATATATATAATAAACATCATGATGGTCGAATAAATCTTTTAATTCCAATAAAACTTTTAAAATAACACGTCTTCCTAATTTAAGAAGGACATAAACATCATCTTGACATTTTTCGGTAAGCTCATAATTTCTACGCAATGGATAAGCTAACGATCGTCTATATAATGTTTTCATTATCTCTTCTAAACTGTTAAATTGCTGAACAAAAAATTAATTTTCTGATAGTGAATAAATATTGGATCATTCATAAAACTTACCTCAAGACAAGATATTGTCGGACTTATTTTACCTATGATCCATGCCGATTCAACAGTGTTTTCTCCTTCAAAGACCCTATGATTATAACTATAGGCAAACAACAAATCGACTAAACCATAATAAATTGATTCTACATTCTCAAGTAGATCTAATGATAAAAAGGATAAACTATTAACACTTTCTCTTTAAAAAAAAAAATTTCTACAAAAATAAAATATGTACATTGCTTATTTGGCAAATTCCGCATAATCATGTTTTCTTTTTCGGTGAATTTGAATACAGTTAAAACATCATTGGTTTCGTCATTTGTTGTTGTTACTGGCGCCGAAGCGTCCTGTTTTTCTACTGTTGAGACTGTTTCATTGACAGTAGCTTCACGTTTACTATTATTATTATTGTTTTGTAATCTTTTAAATTCTTTCCACCATAAAGTCTTTGATTTAATGAGGTATTTAATTTCTTCCGCACTCATAAAGTCGGCTCTATTCCAAACTTTGAAAAATTAATAAACAAAGCATTTCAATATGAAATGAATAGATTATAGGATTATATTACATATAGTGATCTGGATCAAATTTGCTGTTCTCAGCCTTAATTCGGTCCTTACGACGCGATTCTGGTGTAGATTTCTCTGGATTTGTTATATCTATTATTTCATTACATGTTTCCTGTACATGCGTGAAATATTCTGAATAAAGTCCATTGAATCCGTATTTTGCTGTAGATAGCAATTCCTGATAAATTAAATATCTTATTGCATTAATAAATCTTTACAAAAAAAAAAAATGAAAATGAAAATTAATAATTATTTACCCTTTCATGAGAAACCTGTTGCGGTAACTCCCAATTATAAGCATTAGCTACACATAAGAACCAAAACAAGGTTGTCACTATAAGGTTGAATATTGAATAGGTTTATAAAATGCCTTGAATATATACTTTACCTTCCTCTAACAAATTATAAATTCGTTTAGCCTCATTTTCATCGTTGATTTCTCCATCAAATATTTCTTGAATTAAAGGTTTGGATCTTTGTTTTTCATCATGATTATTATTGGTTTTACTATTTAATTCCCGTATTAAAAAATCATCATTATGATCTTCATCAAGCCTTTGTTCAATTTCCATTTCAAGTAGCCCATTCAACTCATTAGTATTTTCATGATTAATATCATCATCATTATCGCCTTCAATAACTTCAATTAAAGGCTTTTCAATTTTCTTAACACTTTTTGGAGCTAAAAGTTTGGTCAATAAATCTAAATCTGGGAATTCCTCTCCAGGAGTTTCCTTTGGTATCTTTATATTCATTTCACCAGCTGCAATATCATACGAGGCATTAACTCGATCATCATCCACCAAATTGCCGGGAAAATGAAGCCTATTCGTGCAAACAATAACATATTATTTTAAAAGAAATGCTCAAAGCCGTTAATATATGGGGTGATTATTAGGAAAATCAGGTTCTGGAATTTTTCAACAAAAAATTGATCATTTTAGTTTTGGATGTTATTAGATTAAAAATGCAGTAAGATCTTAATTTATTCAAAAATTCTCGAAACCCGAGTTTCCCAATATGGTAAAAGGTATAGGTTTATTACCTTAAATAATATGGTTTTGCATAGAAGGTAAAGTCCGAACCTTCACAGTAAAGTTCGATATCCGATACCTAATAATAATGAAGTAAGCCTCCTTTCAAAGTTTTTTAATTCATTTAATATAACTTACCTTTATATAAGGAGTTTTAATAACGATTATGACAAGATTCGGGTCTTGTGTAATTGTAAAAACTGGTGTAATCATTGTTATAATTTTTTATCATGCAAAGGCGGTTGAAAATTTTTATTCTGTATTCACGTGTAAATAATTAGTATGTGACGAATAATAATAGTGACAAATAGTAATTTTACATCGAAAATCAATGTCTAACGGTCCCTAAATGTTACTTTAATATAATAATAATAATTGAACTTCATTTTATTTGTTTTATCTTTTATAAAGCATCCTTTTACAAAACCATTATTATTTTTATTTTAGATAATTCTTATTTTCTATATTAAGTGATTCTTACAGAATAAATGTTATTGGTGAAACAATAATTTCTGATTTTCTAGTTTATTATTAAATATAATAATTAATTTAAGGCTGCATTATTATTGTTTATTATTGGTAATAATAAATGATCTTTTAATTTAGTTATTAGATATATTAGTGATTATTAATAAATTACTATATTATATATTAAAAGGAGGATTTCCAGGAAAATCAGGTTCCGAGAAATCTTTGACTAAAATTAAGAGTTTAATCTAATGACAAACTAAAAAGCAATAAAATCTCAATTTTGTTAAAAAATTCCGGGAACCTGATTTTCCTAGTAATCAACCCATGTCAGTTTTAAGCATATTTTTATATGTTTAAAACTATGTCTAAAATATTTAACATCGCAAAACCTATATTATTAAAAGATAGTAGTTGTTATTAAGTAAAATAGATCATTACAACTAATTTTTTAAAAATTTTAAAATGATAATTAAAACCAAAAAAAACAAGTTTTATAACTAAATTACATAATTCCAATAATTTATATATTTATAAAACTTTTTACAATATCTATCATTTTGTATTAGGGACGGTAAAAAGTTGCAAAGGCTTTGAATGACCGAACGTTTGACTGATCCATTTAATGATCTGTTACCGACTATTGAACTGTAATATAATTAATATATTTAATTTTAATTTTAAATTTTTATTTTAACAATTCTAACATGACATTTGTTTATAACATCCTTATACAGTCAAATCTTTCTATATGCACCCTCTCTACAGTCCCAAGCATATAGAGATCATATAAAAAATTGCATACTCTCTTTATATACACAATTTTCAAATTCTCCAAGGGGATACATATAGAGAGGTCTGTATACAGTACTGTATATTTGTGTTTGATTTACTTATTCATTGTAGGATGCATTTTTCTCAATAACTTTTACCTTTTCATATTGAGTGGTGCTGTATTCTCGCGAACTTTTTTTAAAATGATTATTTATTGGTCGGTCAAAATCGGTCCATATGTTATTTCAAAACTTTATTTAACCATTTTTATAAGAAACTTATGTTAATACTAAAGAATTTGTAAAGAAATTTTGCAAAATTCGTTATATTTATGCAGTTATAATAATTTCAAAGAGTTATTATTGTTTTCGTTTTAATATTTATTGTTTTTAATATAATATTATCACATTACACAAATTCTTTTGGATAATTGATGATTGTTTAACGCATTAGGAAACACAATTAATTAATAAATTGTTGCACCAAAATAGAAATCAACGAAAACAGAAATGCGCGTGAAAACAATTTCCACTTTAGTTTTACAATATATATGCAGTATATTATCACTAATTTGGTTAAGGGGGTTAAAGGGTGATCTTTATAAAATGGTGATTAATTAAAAATTATTTATTTTCTCTTTTACACAGTTTCGTTTCTCGATTTTTATATTTGATAATTAATTCTAGTTTAGTAAAAAATTAATTCGAGCGAATGCATTATTATTATTATTCATAATATTAATTAATAAAGTATTTTAAATTTTTTTTTTTTTTAAAAAAGATAAAATAAAATAAAATAAATAGTAAATAATGGGTAGTCAAGAAAACACAACAAATACCTCAGAAAAGGGTAGGCGGCTTGCCAAAGCACATTATCCTTCATATAAACGAGACAGATTACCAACCTTACAAGAGGTTGTTTTACGTAAAACAGCACCTCCAGTATGTTTATTCAACCTTTATCTTTATATGAGGGATGTAGAAAATGCTTCAGAGTATTTGGACTTTTATCTCGATATATTAGAACATGAGATCTTATGTAGAGCATATGTAAAAGACCTTAAAAAACTTGGATTAGATGTAAATACAGAATATCCCGAATATGAAAGATATAGACCGGGAGCATTTAAGACGGAAAAGGATAAATTAAAATTTAACAAACCAGTTAGTATAAAGAGTGGTGTTCAAAGGCAAATTAGTAATTCTTCTCGTGGTTCGGATAATACACTTAATTCTGGAAGTGACGTTCCTGAATCTACAATTGCACAAAAAACCTCAGCTACACATGTAGTTGAAATTCAAAATGACGGTAATAATGATAATAAGCTAAAGCAATATCGAGATTCAGTTCGTTCAAATAAAACAAATACAACAGCGGGAAATCTTTCGCTTTGTAATCGTGAAAGACCATTCACAAGAGATGATCTTCGCGAATCTGCGGAAAGGATATTTTTTAAATATATATTTAGTGGATCTGAAAAAGAGATTTTCTTATCGAATGATATTAAAGAAAAAATTACTCGCGCTATAGAAGAAGAAGGTATTTTTCAACACAAAAGAGATGATCCTTGGATTTACCACGAGGCTAAAAAGGAAATTTATGCATTTATGGAAAAGGAATATTTCCCTAGATTTTTAATGGCGAGGGCATTTGGTAACATGAATGCCACACAAATTTTGATGAGATTAGGAATTGGTACATTCTTCTTATTTCTTGGTTTTGCCATAGCATTAAGTTTGATTTTCTTGAATATAATGCCAAGAACAGTTCGATTATGGGTATGTGTGATCTATGTATAATGGTTTGAATAAAAGGTTTTCTTTTATTTTTTTCTTTAAAAAATTTTGTTTCTTTTTTTATTGCAGAGTTTCATTCCAATATTTTTGGGTGTGAAAAATTTATTTGTTTGTATAACGAAGCTAAGTCCGTTATTTGTCTTGTTAAGAATAAGGTAATATGAGAGAATTCATGTGCATTTATTTTAAACTATTATTAAAATAAAATCATTTTTAAATTAGCGAAACGACATTCTTTCAATTTCAACGCGTAATGGAATCATATATATACACATTACATGTAAAGAAAGGAATAAGAATATTTTTACAAAGTTTAATAGTTTCTATAATTATTACAGCTATTTTTGTAGCAGTTCCAGGTCATCGGCTATAACCTTAATTCAATAATAATAATAATAATAATAAGTAATAATAGAAATAATAAAATTTAATTAATTTATTTAATTTTAAACAATTTTCTGAATCCGAAAAATGGTTGTGAAAACCGTGTAATTTATAATGAGCGCGATACGTAGTTTATTTACATCATATGTATTATTTTGCTTTGGTAAATTACACTTTGATCGATTTATTCATATACTTTAGATAAAATAGTTTAAACTAGAAAAAAAGGAGAGGGATAAACCAAATTAGAAATTTCATAAATCAACTGAGGTAATCAATGTAAATAATATAATTTCTATTGATTAATTGTAAATCTGATTCGTCTACTAGTATCATTAGATTATAAAAAGTTTTTAAATTCAAAAGACTTTGGGACTTTATTACTTTTATTAATTTTATTTAATACTTAATAATAATCTGACAACGATTCATGGTAAAATTTTTAAAGCTTTTCTTTCCGTGGAGATTCTAGGAATAAAAAAAAAAATCGAATTAGAAAAAATATATATATCTTTCTTTAAAAATGAGGATAACATTTACCAGATCCCATTAGGCGAGGAGGACGTGGATTTGATGCCGAAGAAGAATCATTTGTATTAGGAGGAACGGTTCTTCCTAAACCCATAGGGCCAATTAATCCTGGCCTAATAACGGAACTTTTTGGACCCGCTGTCCCAACGGATGGCTCTCCACCACTCCTCTCCATTAATAAATAATGCATCTGCATTCTTAATCCATGACAAATGTTCTTTATGCTGTGGATTTCTTCTTGCATTCTCATTCCTTCTGTCATGATAGCAACGTTTTGTCTCAACTCTAAATCTGTTAAACTAGCACTTAAATTTTCGATTTCATTTTTCATACGATCATTGTCTGATAAAAGTAATTCGTGAATTGTTGAGATTGAAGGCTCTCCTTCAGCATTTGATACCAATCCCTTTGGATCTATAAAGGTTGATAACCAATCAGAAATAGCCGAGACTTGACCTTCTAAAAAATCCACTGTATTGCGAAGATCTTGAAATTTTGTTTTTAATTGCTGATTTTCCTGTTCAAGAGCATAATTACGTTGCTTATACATCTTGAAAAACTCTTTCAATGGTTCATAACTGCAAGAACCAATGTGAACTGATAGATCATGTTGACGACCTTTCCAAACACAACCAAATTCCGCATGACGACAAGTGACATATTTGTCTGGACATTCTTCAAGGTGTAAAGTATGTTCTGGCTGAATACGTGTCGTATGACAATAAGGACATTCTATATTGTTGACAGGACAAGTAATTTTATGTCCCTTTATAAAAATGTGTATTAACTTTAATCATCTAAAATAAAATAGACAACCATAAAAAAAAAAAAAAAAAAAAAAAAAAAAAGGAGAGCGATAATACTTTTAAAATCTCACCTCTAAAGTAGATAATGAAACTATTTCTTTACAACTTTCACATTTAACCATTCTAGCTATACAACTTTCCATATGTTTTGATAAATCCTTTTTTAAAATCATTTCTCTACATTCTTCATTACGACATTCTAATTTAGTGAATAAACACTCTTCTTGTAAATGAAAATTTAATAATTGACGTTGTCCTTGATAAAGACATCCATCATTTTTATTAGGACAATAAACTAATAATTCATTAACCATATTCACAATTATTTTTGCAGCAGGTTTAAGTTCATTAACGTTGGAAATATGAGATCGATCAACCGGACAGGTAGATCTAGTTGACAATGATCGAGTAATACAATCCTTGCAAAATGTGTGACTGGAAAGGTATAAAGTATGAAATAAGTAAGCTGTTCGGAATTTGATTAATTGAATGCGAAATGATTATTTTACCCGCAGCTATCTATGACTACAGGCTCAACGAAAGGTGTCTGACAAATACAACATATAAGGTTGGAATTAACTGATTCCACATAAGCAATGGAATTCAAATCCATTGTTATAATGATAATAATAAAGAAATACAATTGTCTATTTTTTTTTTTCTTATTAATTTCAACATTGAATCACCGATTCATTGCTCAAAAAAAAAAAAGAGAAAGTTGATAAAAATCGGCATTAGATCTCACTATCTTATCTAAATTATATTCATATGCTTGCCTATTCTCGGATCATTTTTTTTCCAAAAAAGGACCAGTTTGATCGGGTTATCAGATTTGTTAAGAATTCGCAGCTCCGATCATTCTTGGGAATATATTATAGGAGATTTATTTATTTTAATAAAATAATTATCTGGTTTTTACAAATTTCAATCACGTGACACGCAGAATTTTATCAGTTGAATAACCACAAGATTCACATGACAATTAGTGGATCTGATTATTATTAAAGTTGTTTAATCATTGTCGTGTAATACGAAATGATTTTTCGACTTTCAAAAGGAATCATAACATTCTGGACAATATTTATCCGTTCTTATTCTTTAATTCCTTAAAGCATTTTTACTGAAACATTTTTTTGATCCTTCATTTAAATTTTTAAATTAAATCATAATTTTAAGTTTCTACATCTTGGATTTTCGATTCTTCGATCCAAAAGTGTCTTACAATTTAGAACAGTTCGGTGATCTCAATACGGAATCTTTGACTGAATCAAACGACAATATGTCTTCAAAGGTAGAAACAAATGATGCCTGTTTTTTCGTGTATCCTTATTTTTATTCATTGCAAGATGTTTGTTTTCACTTGGATTTTTTTAGATCTAACTTTATTTGGTTGTTTCAATACTCTTTCCAACAACAATAGCCAAGGCCAAAGCAACCCGTATTCAAAGCAATTCCGGTTAATGATGGTAACTTATTGTTTTATTTTCTTGTTTATATATACTATATCATCAATTTATTAATACAATTCAATCTGATTAGATCTTAAATACAAGAGAAAATATAAAGAGCTCAAGAAGAGGATTCGAGAGATGGAAGAAGTAATGATAATTATTTTATTTTATTATTAAATTTACTATGAACGAAATTTTTGATTGGAGGTTTTTTTTTTCCCGAATTAGGAAAATGAAAAGTTGTCACTCAAATTAACTAGAGCAAAGAAGAATATACAACGGTTACGAATAGAGAGAAGGTAACTAAAGATTCCAAGTCGAGTACTTTTCTTATATACCCATTTTTATTTTATTTCTTTGCTTCCAATAATTTAGTTTCTTATTCGAACGGTTAGAACAATCACATTCCAAGGATAATTCTGAATCCGATATAACATCTACGCCTCAAAGAGTGGTAGATTCGGAGGAGGATTTATCTTCGGTGGGTAGTGATAGTAATGACGATAATGGCTCACATACTATATCAATGACAGTTTAAAATAATGCAACGGTAACTTTTGTTATAGATTCAACAAATAAAACTTCTAAAATCATTCAATTTATTTAATAATAGAATATTATGTTAATAGCTAATATAGGAAATAAAAAATTTAGTGAATTATTAAAAGTTAGCTTTATCCAAATTTGTAATTTACTAACTCTATTGATGATAGTTTATTATTTTATCTCTTTTAATAGATATATATATATATATTATTATTATTTTTTTTTTTTTTTATATTTATTTATTTATTTATATTTGATATAAAAAAAATTAAAACAACCAAGGAAAATATATTATTTTGAAACTTGGTTATGATTAATCATTTGATTATATGATAAACTTTTCTTATTTAAGCGTTCTGAATTTGAGACTATTTGATCTTTCTAATTGGGGCAAAAAAAAAAGGCGAGGCGACAAAATTCTAGATTTTTAATACACTTGTTAATAATGTCCACTAGCGTGCAAGAAACTGTTCCAAAACGTCGCGTTGCTATAATCGGTGGCGGACTTGTTGGTGCACTCGCTGTATTATATTTTGCCAAGCGTGGTTGGCAAGTTAGTCTTTTCGAACTTCGAGAAGGTAATTAATTTATAATTTTACTTTCACAAAGACGAAATATTCAATTATATTCGATATTCAATTATCAGACTTACGTGTACCGGAGAACAAAAAAAATCTTTCACATAGGTCAATAAACCTAGCTTTATCTGCTCGAGGCCTAAGCGCCTTGAAACGTATTTCACTCGGTCTTGATGACAAAATATTGGAACACGTGATTCATATGAAAGGTAGAATGATTCATTTAGGCGAAGGTAAGCTCAAAAGCCAATTATACGGTGTTTTCGGTGAGGTAAGAAATTTTCACTTGAACGGGTTTTATACGCTATTACATAATGACTTATTTAAAAAATTTACACTTATAGTGTATTCACTCGGTGGAAAGAGAAATCCTTCTCGAATTGCTTCTAAATACAGCCGCTACGTTTACGAATGTCAAAATGTATTTCCAACACCAGTTTAAACGTTGTAATTTTGATGATGGAATTTTAGAATTCGAAAATAAGTAAGTATTATAAATTTGCTTTTTGTTGACCATTTTTTTGAACTAAATGTGCCTTTTCGTTTAGGAAAACTGGAAATCCATTTCAAGATTCAGCAGATTTAATTATAGGTGCTGATGGCGCGTTCTCTGCTGTTCGAACCCAACTAATGCGCGTTGTAAGGTAAATTGTTTATTTATTTGTAAGCATTATAAACAATATCTTTTTAAATATTTAAGAATTTCGAATGTAGGATGGATTACTCACAGGAGTATATTTCACATGCTTATCTTGAATTAACCATTCCACCAAGAGTTAATGACAAAGATGAAGAAGAATTTGCAATGGATCCTAATCATTTGCACATTTGGCCACGGCATTCTTTTATGATGATTGCACTGCCTAATAGAGTTCGTTATATATTCTTAAAAAAAATGGTTACTACTTATTAATTTTTTAATTGCTAATACAGTATATATTTATTATTTAGAATAAATCATTTACATGTACACTATTCATGCCATTTGAAAATTTCGATGCGTTAAAGACAGAAGATGATCTGATGGAATTTTTTAGAAAGTATTATGCAGATTCTATTCCTTTAATTGGAGAAGATCAACTCAAGAAGGGATATTTCAGGAATCCAAGGGGATCACTAATGTCTATTAAGGTAGGTTTCTTAAAAGGTTGGGCATTTTAGTAAGGTCGAGTCAAATTTATAAGCATAATGCAATGTCGCCTCTGACTGATAAGATTTGTTTGAGTGCAAAATTATCATTAAGCGTAACATTCAAGTTAAATTAATTTTAACTGTCATTAAAGTCTTCATACAAAAGCGTGATTGAGATTGAGTTTTGGAATCAAAGGTTAACAAACGAAAGATTAATTGTTCATTAGAATGTAACATTTCGTGGTAAACTTTAATCCCGAGATTAAGCCTCATCCCAATCATGCTTTGTGAAGCCAGACTAACCTTCTCCATTTCTTAGAAATTGGGAAGAGATTTTCTTCAATATCCATAAAGAATTGATACTGAAATAAATGATATTTTGGATAATAATTTTTATACAGTGCAAGCCTTATCATTATAAAGATCGAGCAGTTATTATAGGAGATGCAGCTCATTGCATGGTTCCTTTTTATGGACAAGGTATGAATTGTGGATTTCAGGATGTTGAAATGTTAAATGGAATATTTGAAGAGTACGAGATATCGGCTGTGCAAAGTAGTGATAAGTTGGCTTTGGCATTGGAGGAATTTACAAAAAGACGTCATCCGGACGCGATTGCAATTTGTGATTTAGCAATGTATAATTATATAGAGATGCGATCTAGTGTAGTAAAACCTTGGTATTTATTAAGAAAACGAATTGAAGAAACTTTATACTGGTTATTTCCCACTAGAAGTATTGCTCCATTGTATACAATGGTTAGCTTTTCAACCATGAGATATTCGGAGGCAGTGCAGAGGTGGAAACGTCAAGGATTTTTATTGAATGTAATTGGTGTATCAATATTAACAACGGTGACTGCTGCATCGATCTGGATTGGATACTATCGGTTTTAAAAGAATATAATTATTATTTTCAATTGCTACAAGAAAACGTTAAATTAAAAATACTTTTTTTGTATCCTTGTATATCCGCAAGCTTTGTTTATTATAATACATTAAGTGTTTGAATAATAGGATTTAAAATGTTTTATTATTAAAATGATATAAAATAGTATAAATAAAAGAAAATTATTAATATAATCAGTGAATAACTAAAAGAAATAATGAATTTGACAATGTGGTTTAATATAGAATTAATTTTTATAAATAAAATAAAAAATATTGAGAATATATTATTTATTATTATTTTATAAAACTTTTTTTAAATAATGCATTATGCAATCAAAGTATTTCACATAATCATTTTATTTTCAGTTTATAACAAATCTATATATAATTATTCTGGTTTTTTAATAACTACAATATTGTTTTTTATTTATTAATAATATCTTTTTTTGTTTTTTTTTAATTTAAAATTCTTATTTTAAATACTTTAATTAATATAAATAATAAATTTAAAAAATTTATAATTATACATATTCATAAAATACATTATATAAAATAAAAATATTTTTTGAATATAATATAAAATTATTAAATCAATCTTATTTTAATAATAAAAAATTTGCAAATTAATTTTATAGTTATACTTATTTATTATAAATATTTAATTAGTAGGTTAATTATAATTGATTTAAAAGAAATATTAATATTAAAATAATTTATTTTAATAAAGATAAAAAATAAGTATTATTAAATTTACTTTGCTATTAAAAAATTATATTTATATTTAAATATATAACTTAATACATAGAGTTTATGATCAAATGAAAAAATAAAATTTGAAAATAATGCTTTATTAAAATAATAAAATTATTTAAAAAAAGAAAAGTGTTTAATTGTTTAATAAATAATAATTTATTACCAAAAATAAAATTAAATAAATAATTTTTAACAATTTATTATATAAATAAATAAAAAACATTTTTATAAATAATCATATTTTAAATTTTTATTTTTTGTAAAAAGAGGATTTTTGATATATTTAATAAAATAAATTATTATTAAATTAAAACTTCTAATATATTTATAAAAGAAATAAATTGATTGCTAATTTAATTAATAAAGAAACTATCTAAAAAATTAAACATTAAAAATTCACAAAATTCTATATTAAATACATTTCATTAATTTTAAATTTAAAACAAAAATAAAAAAATCATTAATATTGATTTAATTAAATAAATTATAAAAATCATAAATATAAATTTAATAATAAATATCAAGAAATTTTAATTTTTCTTTTTAACTTAAAAATATATAAGAAAATATATTAATTATTCAAAATTTGATATAAATTGATGATTTTAAATTAAAACCTAACTAATTTTTATAATTTTAAAGTTTACTATTTAAAATATAAAAACTTTTTCAAAATAATTTTATTCTATCCTTTTTTATATTTTTAATATAGTTTCAAAAATTTTAACTTTATTATAGAAATATTTCATCATATCTTTTATTATGATTTTAATATATTTTCACTTGAGTTTAAACTATTATTAAAAGGAGTTATTCTTAATCTATAACTAAAATAAATAAAGTTATAATGAATCTGATTTAATAATAATAAGAATTTTTAAACTTTTAAGAATTAAAAACTATCAAATTATAAGTTATTTTGAAATTCATCAAGTTTAAAATCAATTAATTTTTATAAATCTTTAGATTATGTTATTTTAATTAAGCTTTAATATTATTAAATTAATAATTAAAGTTTATAAAATTGGTTTAGATAGAAATCAGAGATAACAATTTTAAAGAATTTTTAGATTTAATATATTTAATAAAAAGCATTTGAATTATAAGACTAATATTAATATTTAAAAAAATATCTTAATTAAAGACAAAATTCTTAAAATTTAATTAGTCCAGAGCGAAGCGAAGGACTATATATGTTTATGCAAAGTGATGATTAATTAAGGTCACATGGCGATATCCATTTGTCTGCATACGTCACATTTAAATCTTGTACTACATTTTGATATTTTGATATGATATAATAATAAACAAAAAAAATAAACTGTATGCCAAATGTTACATGTTACAAAACTGTGAAGCGTGAAATTTTTGTGATATAAAATGAAAAAAAAATTTAGAACAGAAATTTTTATAGAGAAGCTTCGCTGAGTTTTATAGAAATGAAAAATGAAATAATTATATGTAATATAAAACTGAAATATATGTACTTTAAAATGCAATTGCACAATAATATAAAGTATTTTAAACTGAAAATAATATTTTTTTTTGTATAAGTTTTTTATTAGATAGATCTATACACTTTGTTATAAAGAAGACGAGTTAATCAGTCAAGGGTCTCAGTTTTCTGATATTAGGAAAACTAAGTACTTTTCTTCGTCTAATCTATTTGTAGTCTTTTGCAGGCTTTAATGCGTTGAAGTCTCTCAAAGTTAAATTATTTGAAGAGAAGATTATCAAGAGTGCGCACTCAGTATACTGCCACAAAAGAAAGACCCGCTGTAAATTCTTTTCACTAAGGTCTATTATAGCCTTTAGTAATGTAAGACCCTGGCTTTTATGCACTATAATTGCTCACGCAAGACAGATAGGAATTTGCAAGCGTGAACAGAAAACTCTGAAATTACCGGTCTAGATGCATTGAATTGGTGCAATTGGTACAACTCTTTTACCTTTTAAGCTAGTAATGGTGGGTCCTTTATAATTATCAAAAGAAATTAGGACCGCTATAGGAAGACAAGGCAGTCCTTGATCTTCATTGAATATTATATCTTGAACTGTTTCCATCAAATCATTGACTAGCCTGATATCTGTCTGTAAGTTTACTGTTAACATGACTTGTGCACCTTTTACCAATAATATATATACTTCGAGTCCATGTGTTGTGTCTGAGTCAGCTTTTTTTGCTTCATTACCCTCTGTGTGTATAGCTTGAATTTTAACAACAGGAACATTTAAAGATCAAAGTTGATTTATATTTACTACATTGACTTCAAACTACTTTGTTAGAAGGAATAAAGTGTTGGAGAATTCATTACATTCTATCACACTGAGCTTATCTTCTATTTTTGTGGTAAGAACTATCCAGTCCTCTATACTAGATTCTCCATTACGCATTCTTAAGAGAATACTTCTAAATTCCTGTTGCTCTTTAGAATTTCCTGATTGATACTGAATGGCTTCAAGCTTATATGCCTCTTTAAATTGCTTGTATACTGCAAGGCCACTATTGGATAATGCATCCTGTTTATCGTCTGCATACATAGGAAGATCAAGGACAGGTGGAAGTTGCCTAAACTCACCAAATAAAATAACCGATCTGCCGCTAAATAGTTTATTATTATGCTCAGGAAAGGTCTGCCAGAGCCATATATCGATTATGGTGAGCATTCGACGACCAATCATACTTTTCTCATCGATTATTACATATTTCACATCACTTAATTTATCCTGTAATTGCTTCAGCCATTCATCATTTATATCAAAACATTTGCTATCATTAATTATTAGTATTGATAGTCCTGAATGTATCGTCAACCCATCAATGTTAAAGGCTGCAACTCCTGTTGATGCAAGTACAATTATTGGTGACTTTGATCCAGTTTTTGAATTGCCTTGATTAAGTAAGTCTTGTTGGTTTCTGCAGTTTCCATTACAATTATTTTTAAAGGTTCAACTTGATGCTTTTTAAGCATATCAAGGTAATGAGACTCTATTCACTTGAAGATAATTTTTTAATTATTATTTAGCGTCTGATAATCCACTATTATATTTTCTTTTTCTGCATTAATCCTACAATTTCTGCTTACAAATGTATCAATATCTACAAGCTCCATATTGGAATATTATTGCCTTAGATCATTAACCCAATCATAATTTGGATCAACGTCTCAAGATCCTAGATCAGAGGAACAATCAAAACTTACTTTTGACCCTATCTTTGCGAGAAACATCCAATCAGGTCAAAATTCATCTTACTCTTCATCTTCGATTAGGTTTCTTCCTCTTCATTGATTATTTCACTTTTCACATCATCTTTAGGTGATCTAAGTATGTTAATTGGGTCAGTGTTGATTTCCTTAAGATGACAGTTATACAACGTCAACTATACGACAGTTTTATTTTCTGTTAATTATTAAAAATCTCAGTGATGAACATGAAGAAGAACTTTTATGCGGTAGAATTCTTCCCATTGAGGACCTTCACATAGTGGTGATAGGTGTAGAAATATACGTACAATATTTTTCTGCTGACATTCTCTCCACTGACCTTTGACTAATTTATGTATTAAATATAGCCGAAAGAGTATGAAATTTTCAAGTTTAGTAGGCCGATCCCAATATACCTTTAATGGAGATTTTTCTGTTTATCCTGAATCATTAATTCTTTACTTTCTTCAGTGTCATAAATCCATCTTGGTGCTTTCTTATTAAGATTCAGGAATACAAATTGCTGACTTGAATGATAAAGAGAAAGACTGAGAAAAATATGACAGATTTCTTGGATAGAGATATCCCATACTGCAACACTGCTCAGTAGCAGTTTTTGAACTGGTGTAAGTAATTAATCTTCTGGCTGACTTTCACTAAGAATTCAATTCAATACATCTGAAAAGGCTTCTGATTGTGGTTCTGATTTGCTTGTATACTTTAAAATATATTTCAATGCAGTGAATATGCTTAGAATCAGCTTTAAATTCATGTTGCTCGCTATCCTTGCAGTTGAAGTTGGCTATATGGATTGACATATCAATCATTTCTTGCTGTTACAAGTTCTGGCTGCCCACGATCATCTTCTCGCACGAATGTTTATTCAATAATTTCTTTGAGATATCCAAACCTGCAAAATAGTTTGCCTTCTCGATTGATACGAATACAATATGCAGGACTACATTGGGTATGTCTTTGTAATTTATTAATTAGATTGATATAGTCTTGTTGGTTATCACGTAATTCTTTACTTTCCTTTTGACATGAATGCCATTCAGGAACAGGCATATCAACTCCTAGATTTACTGTAATGACCAAACTGTCAAGGTACTGTACGACTTCTTTCATTATACTTTCATCTTCCTTCATATGCTCCTATTCTATTATTGATGCATTTCTTCTTTTTCTGATTCTATACACATGAACACTGCCGCAATGTTGCCATTCAAACCTATACCACCAATCCTCCAAATCCCATTGTTTTTTAAGGACTTCATTAAAAATATTTCAAATCGCTTGCTGAAAAACCACGTCGTGATATAGAATTGTCAATAATGTTTTGAAGTTTAGTCTTATCTGAAGCTTCAGAATTATTGCTTTGTGGCATAAGTTTATGAAGTTTAGGCCAGTGTAAGTCAGCAGCGCTAAATGTAAAGAAAATCAAGCCTTGTGATCTAATTTGCTTGATCATATCTGTTAATTCATAACGTCTCAAATTTCAGAACTGGCGGGATTTATGTAAACCTTCACTGAAGTGCATAATTCTATCGGCTATGTGAGTATCACCTTGGATAATTCTTTCCTGAATATCTGCAACTGTAATTTAAGCATCAGTAAGGTTTTGTTTTACATATACTCTCCCTTCTTGTAATGCTCACCAACACATTTAAGAATTCAATGCAAAATACCTTCAACGAGTGTGCTGCACAAATCTTCCATCTTTATACAAAAGAAGATGCCTAAAATATTCAGCAGGCTTTACATCTTTAATACGCTCTACACAAAGATCAGCACTTCTGGTTGGATATAAAGACAGAAATACGTATGCAAAATACCCTGCTGTCTGGAACTTATTAATGGGATTGCTATTTATTTGTGGTCATGTAATAAGATGATTCTCTTGCATTCGATCAAGAGAATTCTGAATGGTAACATCTTCGCGATCAGATAAAGGAAGAATGGGAACAAAGGAACATGTTATTATGTTATCTTCATTTTTAGAATCAGATTCTTCAGCAATATTTTGAAGCTTGTTATTAATTGAACTATCAATTGGTAAAGATCGAAGAGCTTCATGATCAATGGTTATATCACTATAGTAACGATTTTTTATTTTTAACTATATTAGTGCATGAGCAACCTTTAGCTAGCAAACTCTAAAATCCCTAAATACTTTTAAATTACTCACGAATTAATAATGTATGACAAGTACATCTAACGATGATGGATATCGAGGAAAGTTTGTGGCAAATTTCTGAACATCTTGAGAAAAATTAATTACATTTCCGCGATATCCATTTTGATTACCACAAAGTTTATATATTGACATTACAGGAAAAACTTGCGCAATCAACATTTCCTTAATCTCTGTAAGATTCTGAAGCTCATTGGGTACTTCACCTGGTAGTGGTCTGATCCAGATATCTGTTGATCCATATACAGATAATTCGTGACGTTCATTACGGATATGGATTGCTATCTGTGAAAATCCAGATAAATCCAGATAAATCCGTAATGGATAATAAAAAACTTTTATTTTTATTTTTTCGAATATCAAGTGTATATTCTCGAATGCATAAGATGTGAATGGTTCAATGTTTTTACTCCTATATACAAATTAAGTGGTACCATATAGCAAATAGTTCAAAAGCAACTTAAGTATTCTTCCATTTTCCATTTGTAAAAGAGTGAGGCATTTTTTCTTACTAATTTTTGTAAATTTCATGTTTAATAATAACTTTCTTTAGCTAACATGTTCATTTTCCCTCCCAAACTTTTTTCAGCATTGATAGAATAACTCTTAATGAATCGATTTCTATACTGATCTGCCAATCCGTTGCTAATCTGTTGATACAACTATATAATGAGATCTGAACATTACTTAATTAAATATATTACTGTATCTCGTGATGAAGGTCAATGTATTAAATTTAATCTTGCTAATAATATAGCAATGTTGGAGACACTTGGTACTTGAAATGGAATACTAGATACTAAGAAAATCATAAGGTGAATGTTATTAAGATCTATTCAAATAATATCATAATAATAATAATAATAATATAATAGGAAAAAATAATCTTATTTGAATTGGTCTTTTATATACATTGTATATATTATAAACATAATTTTTCTAAGAAAACCAATTAGATCGTAATAACAAAATCCAAATATTTACTTTATTTATTTATTCTTCATTAATTTTACAAATATTACCTAATGGAAAAACCCCCCAGCTAAGCGCCAATTTTTTTTACAAAAAATCAGATTTTCTAATGTATTAAGTGCTAATTGTGTTCTTTTTATAGTCATCACATTACCAGCTTCACTAAAAAGCCTTTCTTAGTGTAGAAGTAGCAGGAATCGCTAAGTACATTCTTGCTAATTTTGACAATATTGGAAATTGGGTTTGATTAGTTTTCCACCATAACAAAGGGCAATCATCAAAATGAATCTTTGGCATAGTTAAATAATTAGTTATTTCATCAATATAAATATAATTATTTTGAAACATTCTTGCCAATAATGAATTTGATGAAACAGATCTGAATTCAGCTTCTTGATCTTCATTAGTTAAGTCTTTCATATCTTAATAAGCATTTTTTAATTATTCATGAGTTCTCATACGCAACATTTCAGAGGCAAATTCTAAATCTTTGAATCGTGAATCTAATAATGCAGCCAATATTCCTTGCTCTTGTAGAACTTCCCAATAGTGATTAATAGATTGATACAATGCTGTTTTAATACGTTTTTCAAGATCAAGACAATTTGTGAAACATTAATATTAATTTTTCTACATTTAGGTTGTTGAGTGATAGGTTCATCCTCCGGAACATCTTCATAACCAATATCATCATCAAAGGCAGTATTTGGACTAGTTAGATTTATAACTTCCATATCAGAGTTCTCAGGTATTATTTTTTTGCTGATTATTGCTAACAAACTATACATTAAACTAATTGTTGTATAATTGCTTCCACCTAGGTATTCAGTTACTCCAGCAAAATCCTTCAAAATAATTACTAATTTACCTATTGCTTACCATTCATCATCAGTTAGATTTATATCCTTTAGTCATTTGCCATTTCGTTGTGTATCAGGATCAATCATCAAGATAGATACTAAAATATTAATAAGATCTTTAATTTTTATTAGGCGTTTCCATGCAAGGTAGCTTGAGTTCCAACGCGTTTCTACGTCAGCAATTAATCGAAGGTATTTATCATTTTTTTTCAAATTCTATAATTATTTAATTTTATTTGTAAATTATAATTAGTTATTTATAATTTATATAGAATATATAGAATATATCGTAAAGTTTTGATGGAAAAAAAATAAAGCAAATCTTAAATTACTTATATAAATAATTTATTAAATTTTTGTATTATTTTTTTATGTAAAAAGAAAGGATTAAATTATAATAATAAAATAAAAATTATATTATAAATAAAAAAATTAAATTGTAAAAAAAAATCTTTATACTTTATCATTTTATGGATTTATTTTTTGCTTTGCTATTTTCTTAAACTTCAACTTATAAATATAATTAAATATGTTAGTATTAAAGAAATCTATGAACAATTTTTTCTTTGAAAATTTTTTTTTACATGCTTACATATGAATATTGCATTTAAACTATAATGATAAAATATTTTAAACCATAAATTTATGAATTCAAACTAAGAAAGAAATTTAAACTAAATTAGAAATTTAAACTAAGTTAAAAATCTAAACTAAGATAGAAATTTAAATTAAGAGCAAAATTTAATCTACGGTATGTGAAACTTATAGAACAAAAATTAAGCTATAAATAAATGAAGTAGAATTATTAAAATAAAACTAATGAAATCTAATGCAATTACAATTATTTATATCTTAAAATTAATTTTAAATAGATACTTCTCTCATTATTAGAGTGATGGATACTTTTTTGAATATCTAGTAGTCTTTCTGTTTATTTAGATATCGTAAAAAAATTTATTAATCTTTTGGCCCTTGCAATCAAAACTTCAGCAGGAAGTAAACCTAAAAATATTAAAGAATATTTTACAGTTAGAATTAAATTAGAATTTCAATAAATAAATCTAAGAACCTTATTATTATATATCATTACAGCTTTACTGTAAAATATATAACATACCTTTTCCTATAACTAATTGGAGAGTATGCGTTGTACAGGGAGTCGTGTAAGTTCATTCATTAATTTGCTAACCTGAACCATATTTAATCCATTATCAGTCATTATTATAAGAACCTTACTGGTTAGATTCCAATTGAAAATAATTTTACGTAAAACTCTACAAATATTATCGTCAGAATGGGGATAAGATACATATTAAACTGATAAGATCGCTTTACAAAACCTAAAATTATTATCAATAAAAGAGCACGTAATACCAATATAACCAAATCTACTTCGAGCTGTCCAAAGATCTGTTATTATAGAGTAAGAAAGAATATTTTCATTAAATATTTTTGTTAAAACAATTTTGATTTGATTATATTATATGCTTCAGCTAATAATTGTTGAACTGTTTTATCACTTGAAGGTTGATAATTTGGATCGAATTTATGAATAAATTCAATAAACCCTTCATCATTACATATACTGATTGGTCGATTATCCTTAATCAAGATTCTAACAAATTTTCGATCTCGATTACTTTTAATATTTGGATTATCTTGTATTGTTTCATCTATACGGGGTTGTGACACCTGATTATTATTTCGTATTTCGTTCATTTTTCTCTCATGACTTTCTTCAGTAATTTGATGTGTAGTAAGATGAACAATAAAATTGCCAGTGGAATTATCAGAACCCAAAAAATGGCCACATGGTTCTGCACTATTCTTTCTTTGAACTTGAACTAAATATCTTACTACTTTTTTATATCATCCAACTGGTTTATACTGATCAAAATATCCCTATATCCAACTTTTTCTCAGTGGTTTTGCATTTGGAATTAACACTAGCTGGTCAGTTATTTTATTAAATCTACATGTGGAGTTAGTCTTTGCCATTTTAATGGCTTTTGTATTCTTTGCCTTGATCTTTTTGAGCTATTTGCTTTAGGGCTTAGAGCTTCTTCAGGATCTTCTGATTGTAGCATTTCTCCTTCAAAGTTATTGCTAGACATTTTTAATTATAAAAAATGTCACGTTTGATTATCATCTAATAATTTGTATTACACGTTTTTATAACATGAAGATCATATGATACCATATGACATGAGATCACATGACAGATATC
>CAJVPQ010000645.1:0-24872 GCA_910591825.1 Funneliformis caledonium
AAACATTACCTGCGATGTATTCCTTAATACAATCCGGCAGGAATGGGACGATCTTGATGACGCCATGTTACTTCGGTACATCGAGAGCATGCCAAGCCGGGTTAAAGCATGTATCAATGCAGAAGGAGGACACACCAAATATTAATTAATAATATAAAAGTTGTCGTTAGTATTGTTTTTATAAATAATAAAAAAAAAAAATATACATTAAAATAAAGTTTGTACATACCGTCGAAATATGTTTCCGCCATTCTTTTCGCCGGGGACTGTATGTATCTTTAAGAAAGGCTTTACCACATTTCAAACTTGTAATATGTCCTGCGCCAAATTTCGAGTTTTAATGTTCTCAAACAATTTATTTTGATACAAACAATTCAACCCACTGGTCATTTAAAGAAAAAAAATTTAATCACAATTTTATTACTGCGCATTTTCATACACGATCTATTCCTCGAATATTACGTATGTTGTTGTTTTTATCCTTTCAGCGTCAATGTCGCTTTTGGATAATGATACATTGAAATAAGCCAGCTAGAAATCCTGATTCAAATACATGACATCTTAATGATAAGAATTATTTATTTCTTTAAAGGTGGGAAAATTTTATTTGATAAATACATAGTAGTGTCAGAAAGCTAGGCAATCCTTAAGATTGCAAATTCTAAGAGGATTTGATAATTTACTTTATTATGATAATGTTTTTTAATTGAAAAATAAACATTGAATATAGGGCCAAACTTAGGGTCAAACTAAAAAAAAAATTATTTATAGGGATTCTATAACAAATTTACTTATTATAACTAGGAAGACCTGAGGTAATTCGACAATATCGTTGTCACAGCATATCTTTTGAATATTTTTAAGACAGATAGTATCAAAACTTGAAGCAGTTGATTGCTACGGCCTGATGCGATCGAACCTCAAAACGACTAATTGCTAAGAAAATTAAAAAAAAAATTTCAAAAAAAAAAAGCTAATTTGCGAAATTTAATTATTTTGAAAAATCTATTCATTCGATTATTTATTTTCTTAATTTAATATTATTTCTTGTGTATAAATTTCTTTTTATTTGATTTTTTTATATATTCTATTAATCAATACTATTCTTTAATAAATTATTAGAAATAAAAAAATTTTCTCTTAGAATTTTGTCTATTAGCATTTTTTCAGCTTTAACTTTTCCATTTTTTACATTAATGTTACCTTGATTTTCCTATTTAGTTAATTAGGTATTTTTTTTTTTACTTTAAATATACATATAATTCTATTTGTGGTTGGATTTCATAGATTTTTTTTATATCTTAATCATATAGGTATTTTTTTATATTGTGGAAGTTTGAATATTCAAAAATTAACGTTAAATGTTGTGAATGAACGAATTGAATAATTTGTTAACGAATTCACTATAATATGTTATTAAATGCCTTCGAATTGGAATAGGTTCAAATTATTTTAAAAAAAAAAGGTAATACAGGTAATACAAGCATTTCAATTTAGGGTATTGATTTAATGTTAATGGATTACCCAAATAAAGAAAATCTGAATAGATCACCCAAAGAAAATATGAATATGGTAATTGTATATTTGTTAAATTTTTTTTTTTTTTTTTTTTTTTTTTAGGAAAACTTTTATTTTTTTCTTTCAAATTTACAACATGGATGGTAATTAAAGCATTATCAACTTTGCTTCTCTCAACTTAATATTAATCCATTAAATTTAAATATAATATTGTAATAGGAAAAGGTATTCTCGCGACATTATGTATATGATCGAGGCACGCCACTAATAAAATAATTCACAATAATTAGAAACACCCGAAGCTTCTACATCCAAAGGTAAGGACAATAATTATATGCGCAAAAATTTAACGATATTGTATAATTTATAACTCGACTAAAATTCCTTAATAGGTGTTGAAGAAAGTAAGTATTTGATTTGATATCATTTATTTAGCTTGACTTATTTTGAATTTTAAATTATTTCAATGTTAATATTAATGCATAACTTATAAACCAATCATTTATTATTCAGTGAGTGATATTCGTAAGTTTCCGTAATTGAATCTTTTTATTTTTATGTGAAATTTATAAAATAACTCGACAAATTAATGTTTAAAATTATTAATATATATTGTCTAACTTTAAAATTATACGGTTTGATAAATTTATTTATAAAATTATAAAACTAAACTTAAAATTTAATTATCCAATAATCCAACAATTGTACAGAGCGTAAGTATTTATTGCATCATTTTTTTTTATTTATATTTTAAATCACAACTAAATTAAATTTAACATTATTCAATGTTTGAAAATACAGCGCGTAAGTTAGTTCTATTGTAATTATAGTTTGTGAAACTTTCTAATTTACATTTGAAATTTTCAATTAAATATATAGTTGGTAAGTTATTTATTTCTATTACATGATTTCTTTATAAAAACTAAATTGAGTTATAAAATTATGTATAATTTATAAAGTTAAGAATTTTACTATTGCTGAAACGCCGCGTAAGTTATTCTACTGTAACATCTATAAATGTGTTATTTATAAATTCTGACTAATTTAAGTTTAAAATTTTTAATAATCATATAGCTGAAGAAGGTAAGTATTTCTAATGTGTCATTTATTAACGTGTAATCATAAATCTTGACTAAATTATTTAAATTATTTGATAAATAATACAGATAGTAAGTTATTTCTACTGTATAACATGTAATAATAAATCTTGACTAAATTTAATTTTGAATTATTTATTCGATATTTGATGATATAGAGCGTAAGTTATTTGATTTTATTGCATCATTCATTCGTATGTTTATAAAACACGACTAAATTTAAGTTTCAACTTAATACAGCGCGTAAAGGGCGTAAGTTATTCTAATGTAGCATCTATTAATGTGTGATTTATAAATCTCGGCTAATGTAAATTTAAAATTATTTAATATAGCTGATGATAGTAAGTTATTTCGACTGTGTCATTTATTAATGTGTAATTATAAATTTAATTTTACAATTACTAAATGATATTGTCAAAATAATTTGATGATATAGATAGTGAGTTTTTTTGATTTTTACTGCATCCTTTATTAAGTATAGTTTATAAAACTCTGACTAAATTTTAAATTTAAATTATTTTTCGAAATTAAAAGATATATGGAGTAAGTTATTTGATTTTTACTCTGTATATATGTAATTATAATCTTGACGAAATTTACTAAATTAAATTTTAAAATTGTTGTTAAAATAGCTTGTAAGCTATTTCTACTGTGTCATTTATTAACGTATAATCATAAATATTGATTAAATTTAATTTTGAAATTAATCAAAAATATTGTTAAAATAGGTGGTAAGTTATTTGATTTTTATTGCATCATTCATTCTAAATAGTTTATAAATTCAATTAAATTTAATTTTAAAATTATTAAATAATCATATAGCTTCAGACTGTAAGTTATTTTTATTGTATCATTTATTAACGTATATTCATAAATCTTAAATTTAATTATTTTACATTGATAATATAGCGGGTTAGTTATTTGATTTATTGCATCATTATAGTTATAAAATTATGACTAAAGTATATTTTAAACTATTCAATATTTGATAATATAGAAGGTAAGTTATTTGATTTTTATTATATTATTCATAAAGTAAAGTTTATAAATACTAATTAAATTCTAAAATTTAAATTATTTATTTAATATATGATGGTTTAGAACGTGTGTTATATTGTATAATTAATTTATTTTATATTGGAATCAAAACTTAATCTTATTTAAAATTATTCAATATTTGATAATATAGAAAGTGAGTTATTTGAATTTTATTGCATCATTTATTAAGTATAAAACTTCAATTAAATAATAAAATTTTAAATTATTTATTCAATATTTAATGATATAGAAGGTAATTTATTTGATTTTTATTGTATTATTAATTAAGAATAGTTTATAAATAATTAAATTTTAAAATTTAAATTATTTATTCATTATTTAAAAAAATAGAGAGTGAGTTATTTGATTTTTATTATATTATTCATTAAGTTTAGTTTATAAAAATTGATTAAATTTTAAAATTAAATTATTTATTTGATATTTAATGATTATATAGAAGGTAAATTATTTAATTTTTATGTATTATTTATTAAGTATAAATATTGATTAATTTTAAAATTTAAATTATTTATTTAATTTTTGATAATATAGAGAGTAAGTTATTTGATTTTTATTATAACATTCATTTTATATAGTTTATAAAACTCAACTAAATTTAAGTTTAAAATTATTTAATTTAATACAGCAGGTAAATTATTTTATTATATATTTATTAATATGTAATTTATAAATTCTAACTAATTTAAATTTAAAATTTAACAATATTTGATGATATAGATAGTGGGTTATTTGATTTTTATCACTATATTTTCTTTATAATTATAAAATGCAACTAAATTTAAATTTAAAATTATTTAACTTAATATAGCAAGTAAGTTTATATAATATCTATTAATATATGATTTATAAAATTTTGACTAACTTTAATTAATTATTTATGTAATATTTAATAATATAGAGAGTAGGTTATTTGATTTTTTATTATATATTTATTTTATAATTATAAGATAAAATTAAATTTAAATTTAAAATTATTTAACTTAATATAGCGGGTATATTATTCTATTATAATATCTATTAATATATGCAATTTATAAATTCTAACTAATTGAAATTTAAATTATATAATATTTGATAATATAGATTGTGAGTTATTTAGATTTTTATTATATATTTATTATATAATTATAAAATACAATTAAATTTAAGCTTAAAATTATTTAACTTAATACAGCAAGTAAGTTTATTATAATATCTATTAATATATAATTTATAAATTCTGATTAATTTTAATTAATTATTTATGTAATATTTAATGATATAGAGAGTAAGTTATTTGATTTTTTACATATTTACTTTATAATTATAAGATAAAACTAAATTTATGTTTAAAATTATTTAATTTAATATAGCGGGTATATATTTTATTAATATGTAATTTATAAATTCTAATTAATTTAAATTTAAAAATTACAATATTTGATGATATAGATAGTAAGTTATTTGATTTTTATTACATCATTTATTAAGTATAGTTTATTAAATTCTAACTAAATTTTGATTTTAAATTATTTGATTTTAATATAGCATGTAAGTTATTTTATTAAATTATTTATTAACATATTATTATAAATCTTAACTAAATTTAATTTAAATTATTTGATTAATAATACCAGTTGGTAAATTATTTTTATTGTATAATTTATTAATATATAATCATAAATTTTGACTAAATATTATTTAATGTTGATGATATAGAAGGTTAGTTATTTGATTTATTGTATCATTATAATTTATAAAACTTCAATTAAATTTTTAATCAAATTATTTATTTAATACTTAATAATTTAGAGAGTAAATTATTTGATTTTATTGCATTATTCATTAAGTATATTTTATAAAATTCTGACTAAATTTTAAGTTTAAATTATTTGATTAATAGCAAGTAAGTTATATTTATTGTATTATTTATTAATATGTTATTATAAACTTTAAATAAATTTAATTATTTAATTTTAATATTATAGCGGGTTAGTTATTTAATTTATTACATCATAGTTTATAAAATTTTAAATTTAAATTATTTATTTAATATTTGATAATATAGAAAGTAAGTTATTTGAATTTTTATTGCTATAGCTTATAAATTTTAACTAAATTTTAAATTTAAATTATTTATTTTAAATTTAATAACATAGATGGTAAGTTTAATATTTATTATATATTTACTATATAGTTTATAAAATTTAACTAAATTTAAAATTAATATTAATTAACTTAAAATAGATACAGTGGGTAAGTTATTTTATTATAATATCTATAATGTATAATTTATAAATCATAATTAATTTAAATTTAAAATTATTTTATATTTAATGAAATAGACAGTAAGTCATTTGATCTTATTGCATTGTTTATTAAATATATTTATATAGTTCTAACTATCTTTAAATTTAAATTATTTGATTAATAATATAGAATGTAAATTATATTTATTATATTATTTATTAATATATTATTATAAATTTTAACTAAATTAAAATTTAAATTGTTGATAATTCAGATGGTAAGTTCTTTCACTATATAATTTATTAATATATAATCATACATTTTAATTAAATTTAATTATTCAATATTGATAATATAGAGAGTTAGTTATTTAATTTTTTTGCATTATTATAATTTATAAAACTTTAATTAAATTATAAATTATAAATTATTTATTTAATATTTAATATAGAAAGTAAGTTATTAATATTATTTATTATGTATAGTTTTATAAATACTAATTAAATTTTAAATTTAAATTATTTATTCAATATTAGAACATTTAAAAAGTAAATTATATAATTTTTATTGCATATTTATTATATAGTTTATAAATAAAACATTACTAAATTTAAGTTTAAAATTATTTAATATAATATAGAAAGTAAGTTATTTTATTATAATATTTATTTAATATGTAATTTATAAATCATAATTAATTTACATTTAAAATTTGTTTAATAATTTTATAGTTACTGAGAGTAAATTATTTAACCTTTATTATATTATTCATTAAGTATAGTTTATAAAACTTTAACTAAATTTTATATTTAAATTATTTGATTAATAATACAGCTAGTAAGTTATATTTATTATATCATTATAGTTTATAATATTTTAATTAAATTTTAAATTTTAAATTATTTATTTAATATTTGATGATATAGAGAGTAAGTTATTTGATATTTATTACATTAATCATTAAGTATAGTTATAATTACAAATTAAATTTAAATTTTTAAATTATTTATTTATAATAGCACTTATAGCTAGTAAGTTATTTAATTTTTATTACATATTTACTATATAGTTTATAAGATTTAATTAAATTAAAGTTTAAAATATTTTAACTTATATAGCTAAAGGGGGTAAATTAATCAACTATAATATCTATTGATATATGATTTATAAATCTTAACTAATTTAAAAATAAAATTATTTAATATTTGATAATATAGATAGTAAGTTATTTAATTTTAATGTATTATTAATTAAATATAATTTATAAAACTCTGACTAAATTTTAAATTTAAATTATTTGATTAATAATTTAGCAAGTAAGTTATATTTACTGTATTTTTATTAACTTATTATTATAAATTTTTACTAAATTAAATTTAAATTATTTGATTAATACAGTTAGTAAGTTATTTTTATTATATAATTTATTATAGGCAATTATAAATCTTAACTAAATTTAATTATTTTATATTGATAATATAGCGAGTTAGTTATTTAATTTATTATATCATTGTATATTATAAAATTTTAATTAATTTTTAAATTTTAAATTATTTATTTAATATTTGATGATATAGAGAGTAAGTTATTTGATTTTTATTGCATTATTCATTAAGTATACTTTATAAATACTGACTAAATTTTAAATTTAAATTATTTATTCAATATTAGAATTTTTTAAGAGTAAGTTATTTTAGTTTTATTGCATAGTTTAAAAACTCAACTAATTTAAATTTAAAATTATTTAACTTAATATAGTTCGTAAGTTATTTTACTATTAATATGTAATATATAATTCTGACTAATTTAAATAACATTATATAATATTTGAATGATATAGATAGTAAGTTATTTAATTTTTATTATATATTGATTATATAGTTTATAAAATACAACTAAATTTAAATTTAAAATTATTTAATTTAATATAGCGAGTAAGTTATACCTACTGTATTATTTATTATATATTATTATATTTTTTGATTAAATTTAATTATTCATTATTGATGATATAGCGGGTTAGGTTTTTGATTTTATCGTATCATGATAATTATAAGTCTTTTGACTAAAATTTAAACTTTAAATTATTTATTCATTATTTGATGATATAGAGGGTAAAGTTATTTAATTTTTATTGTATTTTAATTAAATATAGTTTATAAACTGATTAAATTTTAAAATTTAAATTATTTATTTGATATTTAATGATATATAGAGAGTGAGTTATTTTGATTTTTATTTTATTATTTACTATATAATTTATAAATCTCAACTAAATTAAATTTAAAATTATTTGATTAATAATACAGCATGTAAGTCATTTCTACAATGTTATTATTTAATATATAATTATAAATCTTAACTAAATTATAATTTAAATTATTTGATTAATAATACAGTTGGTAAGTTATTTTTACTGTGTTTACTGTATTATTTATTAACATATATTCATTAATCTTAACTAAATATAATTTTAAAATTACTCAATAATATTGTTAAAATAGTTTGTAAGTTATTTTATTAATTAATTTATTTTATATTTAAAATCATAAGTAAATTTAAATTTAAAATTATTTAATATTTGATGATATAGGCAGTGAGTTATTTGATTTTTTATATTATTCATTAAGTTATTTTATAAACTTTAACTAATTTTAAATTTTAAATTATTCAATATTTAATGGTTTAGAAAGTGAGTTTATATTATATTATTAATTTATTTTATATTTGAAACACAACTAAATCTATTTAAAATTATTCAATATTGATATAGAGAGTGAGCTATTTGAATTTTATTGCATTATTTATTTAAGTATAGTTTATAAAATTTCTACTAAATTTTAATTATTATTCAATATTTGATGATATAGAGCGTAAGTTATTTGATTTTATTGCATCATTCATTTTGTATAATTTATAAAACTTGACTAAAATTTAAGTTTAAAATTATTCAACTTAATATAGCGTGTAAGTTATTCTACTGTAGCATCTATTAATGTATGATTTAAAAATCTTGATTAATTTAAGTTTAAAATTATTTAATAATCATATAGCTACTGAGAGTAAGTTATTTCTAATGTTTTATTTAGTAATATGTAATTATAAATCTTAACTAAATTTAATTTAAAATTACTTAATAATATTATGATATAGAGGGTGGGTTGTTCATTTTTATTGCATCATTTTATTTATTATAGTTAATAAAGCTCGATTAAATTTTAATTTAAAATTATTTGACAGATGATATAGCGAGTGAGTTTTATTTTATTACATTATTTATACATGTAGTTTATAAATTAAAATTAAAATTAGTCATATATATTTCACTATACACGCTATTTTATTGTATTTTTTTTATTTACTTATAATTTATAAATATTTGACTAAATTAAATTAAAATTAAAATTATTCATTAACAAAATAGTTATTAATAAAGATAAAGCAGGTAGGTTATTTATTGTACTATTATTTTGTTTAATTTATATACTTAACTTAATATAAATTTAAAATATCGCAATAATAATGCAAGATCGTAAGTAATTTTTGTTGTATCATTGAATTTATGTATTTTATAACAAATTAATTAAATTTAAGTTAAAAATTATTCAATAAAATATAGCGTGTAAGTTATTTTTGATTTTTATTGTATCATATTTATTTTTATATATAAAAAAAAGACTAAATTTAAATTTTAAAATATTTAAAAATAATATAGCTCGTAAGTTGATTTCTATTTTATTATTAATATTATTTATAGGTAATTCATTATAATTTTTAGAAAAAAAAAGTAACGTAAATAAAATATTTTATCATAATCCAGCACATTTTATAAAAAATTCAAATTGGCACATATCTATTAGCCCAGATGGAAATTATCTCGTTACATTTGATCATGGTAATTTACAAATTATTATTATTTTACATTTTTACTGTTAATGTATCTTAATGTATTTTACTTGCAGGAATAATGAAGCTTAAAATTATTAGCTATATTCAATATAAAGAAATTAAAAATGTTAAGGAATATCAAATTAGTGAAGTTCACTTTAAAAATTATGAATCTTATAAATCTGAAGATTTAAAATGGATGTTAGCAATATCAAATAGGGATAAAAATGCCATCTTTGTTGCAATATCATGTGTAACTGAATCTGATATGAAAAAAAGTGAAAAAAATTCTTCAAATACCGAAAATGGAAAAACAGTTATTTTTAAAATTGAAAATTTAGAATGTGAGAGAATTACGATTGCTCAAGATAAAAATCTTTCTGAATATAAAGAGGAAAATTTTAAAGTTGATAATTCAGAACTCGAGGAAATTATTATTGCTCAAGATAATAATCTTTTCGAACATAAAGAGGAAAATTTTAAAGTTAATAATTTAGAACCCGAGAAAATTATTATTGCTCAAGATAAAAATCTTTCTGAATATAAAAAGGAAAATTTTGGTGGAATTATTTCTTTTGTGGATGATAAAAATGATTCTAATAAAATGGTATGCTTTATCTTTAATGTAAACGGAATCTATAGACTTGAATGTATGCTCAATAATCATTATTTAAAGAATTTTGAGCAATTTAATTATCCAAAAAAACTTATGAACGAATTAGAAGCTTTATACAAGTCCAAATCTTGTATATTCCGAATTAAAGATTGTATTTTTGATCATTATTTTCATATTGAACAATACACTGAAGGTATTGAAGTTATGCAATTATATGATTTAAAAACTATGCAAATACAACAAATTTTTAATATATATGAAGAAAAAAATTATCCTAATAAATATAGCTATTCCATATTAGCTATTTCAAAAAATAAGCAAATGATTGCTTTTTCTTCTGGATATGGAAATTTAGCTCTTTATTTAATAGAAAATGGTCTGGAAATTATTCGTAAAGATTTTGGAAAAGATACCAAAATAATTGCTTGCGAATTTATAAATGATAACAAATTAATGATAATTACGCAAGTTAAGCACGAGGCAGTAATGTCACTTTGGAATTTATATACAAATAAAGTTCAAGATTATAATGATCATTTCAAGGTAGAAGAAGATAAAGAAAGTATTTTATATAGTGCAAGGATTCCTGGTAAATATGTATTTGTTACAGAAACAGGTGAAATAAAATCTCTATATGATGATATATTCAAAATAGATAAATTGAAAAAAGAAAAACAAAGTTATTTTAAAGAATTAGTATTATACAAAGATAGTAATAAAGTAGAAGAATCAGATAAAATATTAGAATATGAAAATAAAGATCATTCAAAAAAAGTAGCGCATTCTATTATACGTAATAGAGAACCATGGATAATTGATGATTACAAAAAAATATGGGTATATCTTGATCAAAAGAAATTGGTACAGTTATACATTGGAAAATGTACAGTTCAAGTATGGCGTAAGATTGAGCAAAATGAAAAGTTTGTACTTGAATATATTTGGGTTAATGAATATCGATATGATGAAAATAATTATATTAAAATAGAAGACTTAATTGTTTATGAAATTGAGATTGGTTTTTCTCTAAAATTAAAAAATAATAATAATAATATTGATCTCAAATGGGTGGATAAAGATATTGTTGGTCATGAGAATTTAATGAGATATGCTTGCGATAGCCTTGAATATTTAAATAATCAAAGAAATAAATTAGTCGGATATGAGAACCAGCATGGTAATTATTATTTTTAATATTAATACATCTTTTTTAAAAACATAAAAAGAATAATAAATAAATGCTAACATTAATCTAATAAAAAAATAGTATTTGAAGAAATTAAGTACAATGTTTCTCATATGATTGAAAGATTTATTGGAAATTATCCTGACATTTGGAAATTGTTAGATATTCACTATGATCTTATGGCAAGCATCATAATTGGTGGCTCAAATTCACTCGTTAAATATATTTTATTTGGTCATGACAAAGTAGAACATAAATTACATATACCAAGAATAACTCGATGGACTAAATCTAAAGAAAATTCTACAAATAAAAGTAATAATCCTGATAATCCGAAAAATTCTATAAATAAAAGTGATAATATAAGTGATTATATGGAAAGTTTGAAAAATTTTAAAAATAAAAGTGATTTAAGTGATTTGCAAATAGCTATTAAATTGTGTAAACCTGGTAAGATTATCATTATTTTAAGTATTTATTTATAAAATTTAATTAATGAATATTACTTTTATAGGTCTTGAACGTAACCGTAGAATTTTGATTGTAACTTATTTACTTGAATATTATTCAAAGAATGCAACTGAACATCATGGATGGTTAATTGCTATTTCAAAAGCATTACCAGATTTATATACATATAATTTAGGTATGTATTATTATTTTTTAAAATCATTTCTTAAACTTATTTTTTATTTTTTATTTTTAATTTAAATAGAATTTTGTGTAAACGAATTATTTTATAAAAAATGCATGGAAGGTATAGAAATATCAAATATTATTGAACACACAGATATTATACCTAAATATATTCAAATCATTTTAAAAGCAAAACAAAAGTTTACAGCATTTAATCCAATCTCGAAACTTATTTCAATAAGTGAGCCAAAATTTAATTTTAAAGCTAATTTGAAGTTAAGATTAACAGAATTTTACATAAAATTTCTTCCAAAGAATTATGAAAATTATTCTCCAACTGTAAAAACAGTTCCTCTATATAATTTTACTGTTAATAATATACTTGAAAAGAATAATGACAAACCCTCTCAATTACACCCCTATCTCCAACATATTATCAAACTTTTGAAATTATTGTTCATCCCTCGAGGTTATCTTGTTACTAATTCAGCTGATGCAGAGAAATTTTCACAACTTAGTCCATTTGTACAAATAATTAGAAAAGAAAATAATAATGATATCTTTAATAATCCTGTAATGGAAGCTGTAATTGATTACAAATGGAAACCAGCAAGAAATTATTTTCTCCGACTTTTTGTTCTTTATATTTTGTTCGCGACTTGTTTTGCAGCAATTTGTGGGGCTTATGTGGCACATTCTGAAGCTACAGGATATCGTAATTTTTTATTATTTCTTATTATCCTTTTTTATTATTTAGGATGTTATTTATTAGTTGTAGAATACAGACAGTTTGAACATCATGATTGGAGAGATTACTTTACACTTTTTAATTGTATTGATTTAGCATCAATTGTCGTAGCAGTGATTGTTATGTCAGTTTATGTCACTCCTACATTTGATATGAAAAACGCATTTGCTAATGTTGTGACAACTCAAGAAATAACCATCGCGATTTCTTTTACTATGGCATTACTGTGGTTTGAATTTGTATGTATCTCGTAATCTTTTGTGACAAAAAAAAAATGTTTGAATTAAAATTAAAATTATTATATTTTTATCAAATAGATTTTATATCTTCGGTTAATATCAGGTAATATTGGAAATTGATATATGTATTTATCTTCATAATTTATAAGCGTTTAACTTTAACAAGGATTATTCTTTTAGAACCAGCAAAATATATCTATATTATGTTAAATATTATTAAAGAGACCTGGATATTTCTTGCTTTTATGATTCTTGTGATGGCAGGATTAGCACATAGTTTTTTATTATTATTGCAATATCCTGACTTTACAAATCTTACAGAAATAACAACTTCATCCACATTATTTACGGGTGATTCTAACTTCAAAATTCAAACAGATTTTGATCGAACCGAAGATAATCCAGCTAATAATTTTGTTACCTCATTTCTTTCAACATATAATTGGTTAAATGGTGGATTTTTACAACAAGATTCATGGAATTTTTGGGCGGTAAAGTTTATTACTTTCTTTGGTAGTTTTCTTTTAGTAACCATTTTACAAAATATGTTTATTGCTTTTATGGGGTAGGTTTCATTTTTTATTCCCTTCAAGTTTTTTTTTACTAAAATAAAATTAGTAAATTGATTGAATTTTCATTAGTGGTGTGTATTCTAATGCATATGAGAAAGGTCGTGTAGCTTTATTACGATTTCGTGCAGAATCGATTTCGGATTATGAGGCATTGGATGAGATATATTTCTATCCTCCGCCACCAGAACCAAAATATATTTATTATATTGGTAAATCAAAAAGTTATGAAAACTGGGATGAGAATGTCAAAAAATGTGAGAATAAAAACTTATATGATGATTATGAAAGCGAAAAGAAGAATGAAAAAGATACTAGTACCAAAATAAATGAGCTTAATGATAAGATTGTTGAACTTAATGATAAGATGAATACATTGCTTGAATATATCAAAAATAATTTATAAGGTTTGTAGTAAGATAGAAGAGGTTAATAATAAGATCGATGGATTTCTTAAAACCTAATCATTAAGTAAATTCTCAGAAATTTCGAAAATTTCAAAAGAAATTATCTAAATTGAATGTTATAAAATGCTTTAATTTATTAACGAAATTTGTTTTCTTCATATTTGACGTTTGATAAATTAAATACTTGACACTCCATCAAGTGTCGCTATAGATTTTTTTTCTTCTTATTTTGTATTTCTTCATATTTTACATATGCAGAAAATTTTTCATTAAATAACATTTTATCAGAAATTTAGGAAATTACATAGAATAATTATCTAAATTGAATAAAATGCTTTATATTTATTAACGAAATTTGTTTTTGTTTCCTTCTTTTTTTGATGTATGATAAAAACTTGACACTCCATCTAGTGTTATAGATTTTTTTTATTCTTTTTTGTATTTCTTCATATTTTACATATGTAGAAAAATTTTCATTAAATAACATTTTATAAATAAATATTTAAGTAATTATATTTTTTTTTATTTTTATTGTTTTATTGAAACATGTAATCTATTCATGAAATGCATATCTTGTTATTTATTCATAACTTCAAAATATTTTCTAAAAAAAAGAAAATAAATAAAAATAAATAATATCAAGCCAGGTTCGAAAGGTCTTATTACACCGGAAGGTAAGATATTTATTACATTTTCAATCAAATGATATTTCTTTAATAACATTGTTAAAAAAAATTATTCATTGTTAAAATTAAATTACGTCAGGTTCGATTGTCGAGATTATTAATAATGATGAAGAATTTTTTTTTGTAATACGCTTCAATACAAATAATACAAATTAAGCTTTAATTATTAACATTTATTATAAAATTATAAAATCATGTAATATTAACTTATAGAATAACGCTTGATGATGCTGTGGCACAATAAATGTGATAAGTATAACGAAGGTAACCGAAGTGTATAAATTATAAAAATATATCAATCAGCTGAGCATAATGAAAAATATGTGGTTTATTATTGTAATGCTGTAAGGAATTTAAAAAATCGTATTGATGAAAATGTAGAATTATTTCAAAGACTAATCTTATTAATTTACAAAGATTGGTTAATGTCATTGGTAAAGTTCGTAAGATTTTTTCTCAGATAGCAGGTTTAGACAATTATATTCAAGCTAGAAATCTTGAAAATATTGTTAAAGATTAAAAGTGAATTTGATTCCACTTGCACTTTTCTCTGACGGTTAATTTTAGTATTAATTCTGATAAAGCAGCCAGAGAGAATGAAATTATTAAGTCTGATATTAAGTATGATACCAAGATATGTGTGATATGCATTAAGTTATAATATGTATGTAGTCTTATTTCACCAATTCTCTTATCGTATAGTACCTTGAAACATATGCAGTGGTATAACTTACGGGAATAATATGATCTCTGAAATAGAATTTTTTTAAATGAAAATTTAAAAAATTTAATATAAATCTTTCAAATTATTATAAAGTGATTTAAATAATTTATATGAAATTTTTTAAAAATGTTTTAGTTAATTAATGTTAATTTGATACTTTATTTAAAAAATTTTTAAAATATTGTTTTTATTTGTATTTAAGAAATTAAAGTTAAAATTTAAAATATCAAAATAACTGAAATAACCAAATAATCATATAGTCATATATGATTATGCTTTGTCATGAAGAGAGTTTTGATCATGATATTACAATATAAGCTATTAATTATATAAATACATTTATAAATATTTATTATTCTTATTTTTATTATAAATTTGGCTTAAATTATAATAGATAGTATGTTAATTTAATTTATATTATTAAATTAAATTTCTATTTTTACTATATAAAACAATTATTAAATTTATTTTCTTTAAAAAACGTTAGAAGTAATCGACTCTTTGAATTTTTAGTATAGAATTATTGATTGGATCCGTTACGTGATATATTCGTCTCGTTTTGGAATATGCATGCTGCCAAGAAAAATAAATCTATAGACGTTAAAAATTAATAAGAAATAAGGTTGAAAGAGGAAAATTTCCCTTCTGTTTTGTCGTAACCTTAACAATAAACGAATATGGGAGGTTGCTATTAAAATCGAGTTACGAACATAGTAAATCAAATGATCCGAAACGTGATTTTAATAGCAAACCTGTACAAAGCGTCGACATGAGCCGGTATTTTTATTTATTAGATTAGTTTTTGCTATTGTTAATAAAAATAATTAATAAATTATACACTTTCTGCTTACATCATCTTCTTTTTAAGTAAGAAACCTTAAAGAACAGTACGCAACATTAGTTCTATTCGTTATTATTATCTGCAAATTATATTGTTTACAGTTTATTTTGACTGACTTTAGTTTCTCACCGATTAAAAAATAAAAGCAATTGATAACAATAATTGTAATTTTAAGGTCACCTGTTTCATATGACTTGAAGAATGAATTTGCCCTAATAATGTAGCACGAAAGAATCTTTGTAACGAAGTCCTTATTACATATATTGCACTGCGAACATAAATCCGTTATTAAAAGCTATCTATTACATAATTCTCTGTGGGTAGGAGAGGTGAATTGATCGAACGGAGACAGGTCCTAAGGGAAATGGTAAGTTATTTATTTTTTTATCTTTTTTTTTAAAAAAAAAATGTTTATTAAAATTTACTTATAGTTTCGGAATTTTAAGCATAATTTGAGTATTATTTTTGTATATTAAAAAATTTACTCATCATTTGAAGGTGAGTCACTATATAAAAAAGGTAAGAAAATATTAATTTATGCTTAAAAAAAGGTAATTAATGATTCTCTTCTTTTCTCTATCGAAGTAAATTTTTTTTTTTGTTTTTTGAGTATTAAATAATTAAATTTTACGATCAGATTTGCGAATGAGAAACAATTTTAAGAAATTCGGAAATTTTATTTTTGTTTGAGTTGTAATTCATACCGATGACACATGTCTACGACACAAGTCGATGTAATAACCTAAACCTTTGTATAGCGATTTGTACATTATAATTTCAAAATTCCTTAAGTCTATCAATTTTAATTTTTATTCAAATTTAAAATTTCAAAATTCCAATTTTATAGATTTCCTTTTCGGTAAGTAACCGTACAAATAATTCGTAAATTTATCAATTTTTATTAGTAATTTTACAAATATTTAATTTTCGCGTATTTAAAATTTTTATATATATTTATTGTTCTTTTTAAATAATTCAAGGAATAATTTGAAATATAATTTTTGGTATTTTTGTCTTAAATAATAAACCTTATTTATTTATATTACCGATTCTACGAAATTAAGAGGTAACGCCGCATCAAGAATTTGGACGTTACCTTGTTGGTAGTTAATCTTCACAATAGTGAATTATGGGGCGATACTAATGCTGCAGTCCATTAGCACTGATTCTACATCAATTCACATGTAAGTATTATTATGTTAATTTATAGAAGTTATGTAATTTCTTTATTATAAATCATAAAACGTTTTATTGATTATTATCTATTAAACTTATTTGTGATTTTATTGGATAAGGGAATAAGATAATTTTTAAAAAGAATAGATTTTTAAAAGAAACATGAGAATTTTACACATATGAGAGATGAATTATTATCATGTTACTTTTTTGGTTGATGAGTTGGATTCCATAATCCTGTTTCATAAACAAAATTAATATCATTTCAATGCAATAAATAACGCCGTGAAAATTCTTATGATAATAAAATCAGCGATAGTTAGTAAAAAGTATAAAATGTTGAATCTGTATTTTGCTATCCTAATTAGAGATATTAACCAAAATTTGTGCTTGTCATTTTCTATAAATCTTAATACAATTAAAAATAAAAAATGGGATACGAAAAAACGAAAAATTAATGATTTTATGTTTGCCCCGCATTTTTTGAGATTATATAATTAAGAAATATGTAAAGGTGTAAATTTTACTTAAGATTAAATCTTGAAAAAAACTTGTAAGTTCTTTATCTAGTTACGAAATCCAGTTCATCAGATGGTTGCTCGATGGTTACGACGCCAAAATCATTAATGTTGTCGTTCTTGAAGAAAATTTTAAATTCTTATTTTTTAATTGTTTTAGATGTAATTTTGACTTCCTTATCTATTAATTTTGCGCAGTACACTCAGTAAATATTATTGAATATTATTTTTTACTTGTGAATCTCGTTCAAAAATCAAAAATAAATAACATGCGTCTGAGAATCTATTCTTTGGAAATAATAATCAAATGCATACATTTTTAGGATTTATCTTTTATACTAACATTAATTACTTTTTACTATAGTTATGCTGCAACTTGAATTAATTAAACTCGCACTGTGCGGTACATTATTTCCTCTAAATACTCCTTCAGACGATAATCCAGGAATATATTGGTCTGCAAAATGACAAGTTGATTTCTATGATAATTTTTTAATGGTTAACTGAATTGCTGTCAAATTCATAAGATATTTACTTTATTATTGTACATACATCTTTATATTCATATGCAAGTTTCTACTCTTGAAATTTACGCAAGTGTCTTCAATTGCTCAGCATTTAATTTCGATCATGCTGCGTTATCTCGCTATTTTTTTGGAATCAATCAATGCATGTAATAATTTTATTATCATTCTATAAATTAAGTGCTCCCCAAATAATTTTATAAGGAATCTTGAAATAAATTTTCCATCAATTGTCAAGCTAGTTATTTATTCAATTAAAATCACTCATTTTATTTGCTACGAAGTCCATGGTCAATGCAAATCTATATCAATTTTCAAAAAAGAACTATTACATTTGGCTCATGTATCCTTCTTTGAAAGGACCAATAGACTACCACCCCTAATCTCTGTAGAAGTTGCTTCTAATACTGTCCCGGACAAACCAATGTTGTTGTTTAATTGCAGATATCAATGAATCAACGCAATTCATTGCTTATTATGTTGATCCTACAACTAATCTCTTCGTAGGCGTTATAAATATTAATTCGATTTGCTCAGGAAACGGGTGTCCACTTAAAACTGGAATCCAATTTACTAAAACAATAACGAGTTTGTTTGCACCACCAAATTCACATAACTCATACTCCATTATAATAAGTATTGTAGAAATATTTATTGTACGCACTGCTGCACTTTCTTTACCAGCCACTGCATACCTTTTTGTGAAATTTGAAATAATCCGAAATATTTAACCATTCTTTCACTAATAAATGGACAAAATTGCAGTTGGAAATCTTTTATAAAGACAATTTCGGCTGCATGATTTAAATCTATTTTGATGGTTTATTAATTTGTCTGAATTGATAAATTTATATTTAATATGATGTCGAAATTAATAAAGAATCATTTTGTTGTTGCTTATTTTTGATTTTCAATTGTTTTTTTTTAAATCTCTTCATCAAATTTCCTCTATAGTTTCCAATTTGAATGAGATGCTAACAATAGTAATTTTGAGATCATTAAACCAAACCATTGCTTACTGTATTAGTTTCCTTAAGTTCCTTCTTAAATTCCTTAATTTCCTCTTTATTTTGCTTAAATTTTCTTAATTGATATGGCTTGTCCCACAATCATACTGTGAATACAATAAATGAGATGGCTGTTAATCCCATTGCAGGAACAACGATTGGCACAAATGGAATAATTATGTTATTCGGCATTTTCTTGCATTATCTATATATTTATAAATTTAATATTAGTTTATAAATTATTACCATCATTGATAAACGCCGCTTTTGTGTGTATTTTCCAATAGGTAACCTTTTTCGAAAGAAATATCTGATAGCAAAACATAGCGTGCGAATTTTTTTTTAAAGAATGAATCAGTAAAGATAGAAAGTTAAGAGAAAATTATATACAATTACTTGTTCAATGTTTCAGTCGTATAATGATGATAATCAGATTCAAGTTTAATCAGCCAAAAGCCAAAATGTCGGCCAAATCGTCCACATGCATAAATATATGGGGAACTTTGCTATAGAAAAGGGGAAACTGCCGGGAAAAATAAAAAAGGAGTCTGCTTATCATTCCTTTGTTCATGCATATAAACGAACTGTACGCAAATATACCTTGAACGAATCAATTTATTGGAGGGATTGATGAGAAATATATGTTTAAATTAAATCACATGAATAGAGTTTTTTTATTGCTTTTTGCCTTACCATGTAAATAATATTAAATAATAAATTTGATTAATGGAATGATTAAACTTATAAAGATAATGCTGTACATACATTCATGAGAAAATCAAAGTAATAAAACATGCTGAAAATGTTTCTTTTCGAAAGAAACTCATTTAAAATACATGAAATGTTTTAATTGCTGATGCTGATTAGATATAGAAATTATTCTAAGGGTTTATATTAATAAAATCAATACAAAATTGCCATCATTTTGGACTTTCAAGCGGTCTTGGAAAAAAAAAAAAAGATTTCTTTTGGCTGTTTATAAATATAAATATTTTGTCGTTTGGATTGTGATCCAGGAAACGTTTGTTTATATATATGTGTCGAACGGATTGAAAAAGTATTGTTAATCGCAAACGAACAAGTATCTATATCATTGAGTATTGATGCCTATAAATGAAGACATACTGCAATATCAAAAATAAATAACGATAGACTTTATTATTAAAGAAACTATTCATGCAAAAGAAGCTAGTTTTGATTTTGTAATATTTCACACGTACTTTATAATTATCTATCAAAATATTCAAAATAATTTAAATTTTTTTCTTTTTTTATATTTGATAATTTGATTTTCTACAAGTATAATAACATATGAGTACAGATCAAAATCACATGAAATGGATATGTTAAAACAAGATCAGAACTCCCCAAAATTCGCAAAAGAATTTATTTAAAGTTTGAACAATACTTACATAATTTATAATACGAGAAATTTAAAATCTGAAATAATAATAAACTAATGATGACATTTAAATGTATAAATAAAACAATAAAATCTAAAATTTAGTAAAAACCTACAAAATAAATTACCAGCAACTTTAAGTCTAGATTTTAATTATAAAATACATAACCAATAGTATAAACACATCTTAGCGGATGCTCTTTTTCGCATTTCATTCTCATAATCCTGATGCTAATTGCTAAATTGTATCAAGGTGCTAGGGTAGTTGTTTGATTATCGATTTTTAAATATGAAGGGTGGAGATACTTAAGGAATCGGGTAAATTAGGTAGGCATTTTATTTGAGTCCCAGAGCAATAGAGACTCGTTAAGGAGTTAGGTAATGTAGGTAAGCTTGTAATTTGAGTTTCATAGCAATAGAGTGTCGTTAAGGAGTTCGGTAATGTTGGTAAGCTTGTTATTAGAGTTTCAGAACAGTTAAGATAAATTAAGGAGTTAGGTAATGTTGGTAAGCTTTTTATTTGAGAATTGTTACAATAGAGTTTTGTCAATTTTCGATATCTTTGCAATCCGCCAAACGTGTTCAATATGTCATCCTTATTAGTATCTGTAATGGCTATACTTTCAATAGTATCATCATAAATAATTAATTCAACATTCTGATTCTCTTTTCTAATTCATTAATAACTTGCTTTTCTTTGGACACTTCTTCTCGTTCTCTAACCCTTTTTTCTAAATTATTAATGTTGGCTTTGGTTTCTTCTTCTCGTTCTCTAACCTTTTGTTCTAAATTATTAATAATTTCTTGCTTGGCTTTTGCTTCTTTCTAACCTTATCTAAATTATTAAAATTAGCTTTAGTTTCTACTTCTAGTTCTCTAACTTTTTCTTCCAAATTTTTATATTGGCCTTGTTTCTTCTCGTTCTCCAACCTTTTCTTCTAAATATTTGACTTGTGAACGTAACCCTTCGTTACTTTGCTCTAGTTCCTTAATTCTCGTTACCAAGTCTTTAAGGATTTTTCTACATTGTTTTTTAAAACCATTTTTTTTTTTTTTTAAGTTGTTCGGATGATATGCATGCAAATTAATAATAGAAGACAGCTTCGGTTTATAATTTTTTCCAACTGTAATTATTCCATAAATAGTCTAGTTAGAACAAATAATTTTTCCAATTATCACCATTGCTGTGCCTCGCATACGTTTCACATACAAGATCTACATATGTATTACTATTGTAGTTATACAAGATAATTTGAAATAAATTTTTTTTTTTTAAAAAAAAAACTTATTTTTTTTTTTATTATAGTAGTCTAATAGGCAAGAGTGTAATAAAGAAACTAAAAAATATTTTCATTAAACAAGAAGGTATGAAGTTTCGTATGACTAAAATGACGGTTTGATGATATTCTAAAATTTTTTTTTTAATGAATTTACATTAGAGTCATTTTCAGATGTTAAAAAGCTTACTCATTAGAAAGTAATATATGTCGTTAATTATACTCATGTTTGTTTGCTAAAAAATAAACTTTATCAAATTCGAATATAGATTCAGTTTCAATGATGAAGGTAAATACAACAATTAACCAATACTAAAAGAATTTGTTAATTATATTTTATAAATATAGAATTAATCTTGGGTAATATAATAATAACTATAATACTGTAATTTGTCATTTAAATTTTTATTTACTAAAAATTTTAATAAACTTAAAATATAGTAATGGTATCAAGTGATAAAGTAAATACAATAGCAAATATAAACAAATAACAAAGATAATAAACTATTAATTATACTCAATAATTGTTAAATATTAGAATTATTAAATGATAAAGAATATTTATAAATTGTCTAAATTTTAGAATTTGCTATAAATCATATTAATTAATTTAAAATTTTCTTAAAAATAAATAAATTACAATAGAATCAGTTTTAAATACTCTATTATAAAAATTATATGGTAATAAACTTTATTTATCTATTATTTACTTATATAATTATTTAATAATTAATATTGTTTTTATAATGGTGATACTTAGACTATAAACCATTTTAATTTTTATTATAATTTAATTAAACTTAATTAAACTATTATTTAAAAAATATTTAATAATCAATAATATTATAGAGAGTAAATTATTTCTTTTTTACATTTTATTTTAAATTTAATATTTTTATATAAAAATTTTTAATGATAATTAATGATATTTTAGTTAGTAATTTGTTTATATTTATAATTTTTACTTAATATTTATTATAATTTATAAATAACATTTTTATTAAAAATATAATTTAAATGGTAAATTATTTTTATTATTTCAATTAATATTAATTTAAATAAAAAATATTAATATTATTTATAATATTATTAAAATAAATATTTATAATTTAAAATAACTAATTTTATTTAAAAAATACTTAATAATTATAATTTAAATTATAATTTAATTTTATTAATTATCAGTATTTAATTATACTTGTTATAATTTAAAATTAACTAAATTTTATTTAAAAAATAAATTTTATTAGAAAGTAATCTATTTTTATTGATTATCTGTATTTAATTATACTTTACATTATAATTTAAAGTTAACTAAATTTTTTTATTTAAAAAATTACATTTTATTAATAAGTTATTTTATTAATTATAAGTATTTAATAATACTTATTATTATATTTTAAAGTTAATTAAATTTTTATTTAAAAATTTAAACTTTATTAGAAATAAGTTATTTTTATTGATTTTCAGTATTAATTATATTTGTTATTATAATTTAAAATTAATTAATATTTTATTTAAAAAAATAATTAATAATTAAAAATATAATAAATAGTAAGTTATTTTTTGATTATCCAGTATTTAATTATACTTGTTATTATAATTTAAAGTTAAATAAATTTTTATTTAAAAAATAATTAATAATTAATTAATAAAAAAATTAAATTTATTAGAAAGTAAGTTATTTTCATTGATTATTAATATTTAATTATACTTATTATTATAATTTAAATTCAACTAAATTTTTATTTAAAAAAATAAATTTTATTTAGCTTGTAAGTTATTTTTATTGATTATCAATATTTAATTATGCTTATTATTGTAATATCAACTAAATGTTTATTTATTTTAAAAATTATAAATTTATTAGAAATAAATTATTTTTATTTTATTAATACTGAATATAAATAATATAAAGAATGTTATTCTAATTTATTTCAATAAAGTTTTTTTAATTAGACTAGTAAAAATAAATTTATTATAAATTTATTTAAAATATTAAAATAAATACTTAAAATAATATGCAATTATTAGAATTAATTTCTTATAATAAATTTGAAAATATTTAGTATTTTGATAAAGAAGGATTTAGTATTATATATAAAGTAACTTGAATAGATAGATTTATTAAATCTTTTGAATATAAAATAAAAAATGGATTAGAAATGATAATATTAATATATTTCTTAAAAATTTTAAAAAATTATCAAATCCAAATAAAGGTATAAATTAATAATTATATTTAATTTTAAATAATAAGTTTTCAAATTAATATGTTTTTATTTTAGTGGAAATATCATTATAATATCGTTATAATCAATTAAAAATATATTCAAATGAAAATGGATTTATCCAAAATCCAAATACAGACCCCCGCCAAAAGTCTCCGAACGCCATCTTTCAGGGGCTATTTCATACCGATTACGTCGTGTGACTGCATAATACTTTGATCATGTGATGTTCGGACCTTTGTTTACTTGAATCAAACCAAATAAATGCGTGTTTGGTTTGTTTATTTTGATTTT